>CAEGAF010104136.1:0-14163 GCA_903067075.1 Micropoecilia bifurca
AAAACAAGTTTTTGTCTAAATTAAGGTGAATTCATGGTTCCTTTTTCCACATAATTTAACGGTAGTGTTTATAATAAAAAAAAATAATAATTATGTGATCGGTATCGGGGATCGGAATCGGTGATCGGCCCTCAGGGGTGATCGGTATCGGGATCGGCAGGAAAAAACCTGATCGGCACATCCCTAATATATATATATATATATATATATATAAGCTGGACAAAAAATTCTCTTTTTATCACATACTGATCCACCTTCACCAGTATGTGTTGCTGGACCATTAAGAAAGGATAACCTATCTTTAATGCCTTTTTTTGTTTGTTTTATTTACCTGCAAGACAAAGAAAATTATTAGTGACCAAATGATGGCAGAAAGCCTACATTCAAGGATTCTGTTTCAGACGGTCATTGATGTCAATCTGTGATGTGGGATTTGGGGTAGAGTTTGAAATCCGAGGATCACGTCACCAATGACCAGCTGAGCCACTCAGATGAGGATGACGCACAATCCCTATTACCTACAGAATTTGAATGTATTGTTTCGTTCTTTCGTCTTAAAGTTTAATTATTTTCAAAGCATCTCAATTAAAATAAGTCATTAAAAACTTAGGAGAAGCACTTTTAAAGTTGTCACAGATTCTCAGTTGGATTTAAGTCTAATCCTTTTTGGGGCGCGTGGGGCATGTTTCAACTTGAATATGGTTCTATCTACATGATTGAGTTGTAGCTGGTTGTGTGTTGACATTTTTGTTCCTCCTGAAAGTTCTGAAGTCTTTTCCCGTTCAGGATATCGTTTCTTCCAGGATTTCCCAATATCTCTGGCTTTGCCATCAGCTTTGAATAGGTTCCAGATTCTTTCTGATAAAAACAATAATTAAGCCATGTCGTCACCACCATGTCTTTTCTTCTTGCTATCTAACCCAGATTTGTTCACTTTTTAACCATTTATTGTACTGCTACCAAATTCTCCCACCCAAGTTGCAGATCTGTTAGCATGGATTTCTTTGCCGCTTCTCTGTCCTCATCTTAATTATTTTGTGAGTTTAGCTGGACGATCAGGTTTTGGTAGGATTGTTTTGTTTTTGGAGATTTTATGCGTTCCATCTTCAGAAACCTGAGTGTTGTGCAACAAATTAGAAAGTAGCACACATCTTCCTCTTAATTTATGTACTAATTTATTTATGTATGTATATTTAGTCACAATGACCAGTGGAATAGTAACCTGTGAGTCAGACATTTCACCAGCAATATAAAACAATATCTGTCTTTTTGTAAAATACAACCACATAAACACAAGTTTCAGCATAGGGTAATGTTAAAGAGTGCTTTTTGCCAAGAGTATAGAGTTTCATTAAAGTGACAAACTGAACAATTTAGCATATTTGTGAAGAAGTTGTAGGATCTAGAAACACACACAATGGGCCTGTTCAGACACCCACTCTTCCTTCTCCTCCTCTTCCTCCTCCTCCTTCTCCTCCTCCTTCTCTTCCTCAGCTTCCTCCTCAGCTTCCTTCGCACAGCTTAGTCCGCTGGTTAATATTTATATAGCCACATGCTACCACAGATGTTAACCACATGCACCAAGCTGCAATCAGAGACAAAGTGGGCTACCAATGTAGCAAGCTGAAACCCAGGAGGGGTGTTTTTATCCCTCTCTGCTCCGCCATCACCCCATTTGCAAGTCCTTCCAGGGAGTGTGAAGCCACATGTAGAGTGTGAAAAACATAAGGAAACCAAATCACAGATGCGTGACTTTGTATGAATCTTTCAAGCCCGAGATACCGTCAGTTTGTAATCTCTCATCCTTTCTTACTCCGCCATTTATCCTCTGTCAAGTTATCCTCTTCTCCGCAGAAGCCCCCACAGTTCCTTCTTCTTTCTGAAAATAAATGCAATCCCCTTCCCTCTGCCTCCCTTTACAAGATTAAGGGCAGCTATCTTCTAGCGAGCCATATGCCAGATGCTAACACTATGCAGGCAGAGCAACACAGCGGCTATTAACAGCGCAAGTCAGCACAGCAGCTGCTTTCAGAGGTGTTAGCCGCAGACTTATCACCCTTGTACCCTAAAATCTTGTCAACATGTGACCTTAACGCTGTGTATATATAATCTGGGCCTTCAGCGACAGATGTCCTGGTATGATACCAAAAGAGAAGGACAAGGTTTGTAAGTGTTATCTCCTGTTTTATTAGTCAAATTAATCACTTGCTAGAATTTATAGGGGATTTTACCTCTTGGTGGGCAGAGTTTCACGGCTAAGTATCTTGATACATACTGAAGCCACAGTATGTATGATCTTTTTAAAACCAAGTTATAGAACGGGAGCTAAACATTTGTCAACGATGTAACTTTACATACGTTATAGCTATTCTGCTAATAAATCACCTTGATTTGATATTCTGTTTACTTACAAACCTTACTTTGTGACATAAAAGCACATTTTTTCTGGATTACACTGCATCAAATGAAATCTGGACATCACCTGGACATGATTGGCTCATCAAATCTTAATTCTAGTGTAGTCGTGTTTTAAGCACAAGTGAAAAGGCAAGGAGGGGGTTTTAATCTTCTTGTGACAGCAATGCTAATTGCAGTGCAAAACGACTGAGTCATTTATCCCTTGCGCACATGGAGGCCAAAAATGTTCTCACAACAGTTTAACTAAAAATGCATTATTAATCGCATATCACAGCCACTGTTGGGACTTGCTTGTTGCACACATTTATTATCGTAAAGGAGTCGCACCCAAACAAAACAGGAGTTTAAAATTAAACTGGGCTTCACACAGTTGAAACAATCTGAACACTGTACCTTATTCATTGTCATTTTATAGCCTTACCCAAAAAAGTGTTTTGCTATCCTAATGAATTAAGCTATCAAAAGCGTTAGACCATTCGATGGCTCAGGAGCATGAACAAGACCTCAGCTCCTGTTGGATCAATTATGACAAGCCAATCACCACGCCTCAGCGACAGGAGCCCCTTTATATCAGTCGTGAGCCGAGATGGATTTGATTGGCACAGGTGTTGGAGCAACTGTGCAGTTAATCACAGCGCTGCTGTAGTGCCAAAAACAATTTGGAAAGCAAAAAGCGGCACAGGCTTCAACTCGGGTACATGTTCTTGATCCATTTGCTGCAACTGGAAGAGGTGATGTGGGATATTCTTCTGCAGGGTGAACGTAAACTATTTAGGGTTTTTTGACGTAGCTCTATCAGATAAGTGGCAAATCTTTAACCAGCTTAATTTGCATGGGCGTGTATTTGCGTACATGCTGCAGAGTCTCATTTCCACATGTACCTGCATCAACATAGAGGACCACATAAAAATAATGACATGTTAAACTCTGTTGGGATCTTCATTTCATCAAAAGAAAGAAAGTTCTACTATTTTGTTTTGTGAAAAACTGGGGATAACTCCAAAAGTATGTCAAACAAATTTTTTTCCACTCATTTAAATCTACTTCAGGCACAAAAACTTTTTTTTTTTTAAACTTATTTGCATACTTTGATATGAAATGGCAGCCATGATTTATGCCAGATGGAATTTAGCTCAAAACAAAGATCTGTAAATGGGAGGAAAAGAGCAGAAATTGTGAGGCTGTAAAGTAAGACGATAAACAAGATCTGTTAATACAGTTGACTCATTTCTATGCCAAAATATTTCTATAAAATCTAGACTACTATTTTATGCATCTTTAAAGCTAATGGTGTTTGTTGCAGTTAAGCTTATTTGAATCTCATATTATACAGAATCTTACATCTTACATTCTACATTTTATAGCATTTTATTTTTTTTATTGGTAACTGTGTGTGTATGTGTATGCTGCAACTGCACAGTAATTTCCTGGTTGGGATGAATAAAGTACTTCTATTCTATTCTATTCTATTCTACTGAATCTACATTTATCTAAAAAAAAAAATAATGTCGGTCCATAATCTTATTGTTTCCTACTTTTGCTAAATATCTAGCGATTTGTATCTCTGGATTATTTTTTTAGAATTTCTGAGATCAATATATACGGCATCTAATACTGAGTTTGAAATTTAACTTGCACCAGAACCAGCGCCGCTTATTTCAGCTGCTCCGTTTAAAGGGCACTGCAGTTCACACGTTAAGCACTAATTAACCTTTTGTTTTAAGAAGTTTTTTTTTTATCCTGAATGCAAAGATTACCCTCAAACAAAACCCGCCCCAGGTTATGTTTTAAAGAGAGTTGGAGTTTGAGCTATTTAATCAAACTAACCAGAAATTTGACTCAAAAATTACTTTTAAGTCTAGCTTCTGACTTATTCTGTACTTATTTTGTGTCATCCCCCCCACCCTACATTTAATCAAACATAAGGCTACATAAGCATGTAGCCTTAGTAAACCCTATGTCTAGCTTTTTCTTTGTGTGTGTTTTCCTGTTGAACTCCCAATGAATCAATTTTAACTCTGCATCAGTAATCAGGCTCACGGAGCTGGAAAAGCGCAGACGCAGGTGTCAGCCAGCTGTATCTTTACCAGGCATCCAAACATCTGTAGGAACCAGGATCCGTATCACTGGTGTGTCTATTTAAGGTAATAACTTCCCCTGGCGCAGGCCATCTGACAAAGCTAATTACGATAAAGTCTCGGCTGGGAGGTTTCACGCACTGCCTGAGAATCCTTAAAACACCAAGATGCGAGCTGTTTTTTTGTGTGTGTGTGTTTTTTTTCCCTCTCCACCATGTTTTTGTTTCTTTGTTTTCCTTCTCAAAATCACTGTTCCGCTCCTTTAAGCACTCCCAACTCCCACGTGGAGGCCTTTTCTCATTAAGAGGATGGAAGCATTTCAGATTTCTCTCTCACTCCTCCTCTGCCTCGGCAGCGTGAGAGTATGGGGAGCCTCTTGATTGACGGCTGAGACATTTCTTGTCGTTTGCCATTTCTCCCAGGTGTCCCGTTTACTCACCGGGGTTCGACTGTAGACACAAACAAATGCATAGAAAAGGACTGAGAGGAAAATAACTGTGCACAGATTAATTCACATGGTAGTGGTGGTGGTGGTGGGGGGGGTTGGAAGTCAGAGTAGCTCTGCCCGCAACCCGGGAGCAACAGGTGAATTTCTGCATCCTAAACCAGAATAGTTGGGAGCAGTAATGTGAGACACTAAATAAGGATATCAAAAAAGAAACCACAAAAATGTGTTCAGCTTGGAATCTGCGCTGATGTTTCTGAATTTATTATATATATCTTTATTTTTTTGTTGCCAGTGTTCAAGAGTAAATCTCTGCAAATATATTTGTTGTTGCAATTCAGTCTGAAGCAAGGAGAAAGTTTCATTTGCTACAGCAAGCTGAAAGTTTTAAAATATTTTTCTTACATCCCCTTGCACATACACACGCAGCCAGACTGTTATGCTAAATAAAACACCAAGTTCAAAATATAAAAATTTGCAATTCTCTTCTTAATGCAAATTCTGTTCACAAGAAAGCAAAGACAATCAGGAAGGGAAATGAAGGGAATGTTATCTTAAACCCAAAGCACAGTTGAAACTAGGTATTTGCATAACGTTAACAAAATATTTTTACACCTCTTCAGACATTATTTTCCTTGTTATGTCAGGTAGGATTATCAAAAGAGTCAGCGTTTGCCAGAATGAGAGGATGTTTTTTGTATTTTCTTCAAGTTTAGATGTTTAGATTAAGATTTCTGTGCCTGAGGAAATGACCTTAACATGGGCACAACGTGTTAAGGTATGTGTTAAAGAAAGGACCTTGTGTGAAAATATTTAAGCAATGTCTTAAGTCATCAGGCAGAAAGTTGGATGGGAAATGTACAACATTTGAGCCAAGCTTCACCAATAACTAGTGATAAGTATGTAATATTATATAAAGGTCTGATTTGAATGAAGTAAACCACAAAAATCTCTCAAAAAATATTCAACACGTCATTCTGGCATTTGGTGAGCAGAAAGCATTTTCAAAACCTAATTGAAGTAAAAGAGGAAAATGTAGACTGATTTAACACACACCTGGTTTCAACACGTTTACCTGTACCACGGTTCTAGAAAATGTTCCTCTTGTCAGAAGACGACTTGCTTGCTTTGGAAAATGTTGGAAAGTTTGATGTTTAGAGTGGTAAAAAAATTTATAAATTCCTGCAGTTTTAATACATGAAAACCACCAGAATTTATTTTTCTAACAATAATTTGAAGCTGGACTTTTTATGTCATTGGGTTTAAAAAGTTACAGTGCTGTACCAATGCATTCACCCTGCACAAACGTACTGGTTTGCTTGGATCATTGTTCTGGTACTCTTAGCAAAAAGTCACAACTCCAAACTTTTCTGGCAGAGAACAGATTTCCTGATTTGAACAATTACGGCAAATGGTCCACTCCTTAGTCCTTAATGTACCAAACACCCTTAGACTGACATGCAGCTTTAGAGAGGCTGTTTTCTGAAATGCTGTTGGTTTAAAATGGGCCTTATTTCTGGTTAGTACTGGTTCTATGTATGCTGTCTTTTCCCAATCTCTTTCTTCTAGTTGTTTCGTGAACATTGATTTTACACTCATTAAGTGAGGCCTGCAGGGCTTTAGATGATGTTCTGGGTTCTTTTATGACCTCCTGGATGAGTTATTGATGCACTCTTGGAATAATTACCTACCGCTCCTGAGAAGGTTTCCCACTGCTTCATGTTTCACACAGGGTAAGGTTTGTTTGGGTAGCTTTTTTTGCCTTTAATTTGGTGAGCTGAAACAAAGTGTCTCAGCTCATTTGCTTAAGTGCATAAAGACAAATCTGTTTGGGGTAAACACTCAGATCGGCATTTATATCACTTCTGGTCTGATCTAAAATCAGTGGAAGTTATCACACTATCTTCTAATTTTACATTTGATGCACAGCTTGTTCTTTGCTACAGGACTTTGAGTCTTTTTAGTTCTTAGCTGCTTTATTTACGCTTATGATTTATGGTTAATCAACATTATTCACTTAATATAACAATGAAGCAATTTCTCATATTGACCTGAACAAAAATCCTGATAAATGTGAAGGATGTCGAGAGAGACAGACAGAGAGAGAGAGAAAGAGGGAGAGAGAGAATGTAGAATATTTGTTGAAAGAGAGAACATGACAGGAATGGAGTCTTAAAGGAATATCGGAGAACTGATGGAAACTTAGATATTTATAGATTAAGGAATTAAGGAAAGCAATATCTTATTACAAAATTAAACATAGAATTTAATTGATGTAAAGTTACGGTAGTGTTGCATGTAATACAATTATACCGTAGGTGGCGGTATGCATCTGAAAATTGCTTACAATCCGAAGAAGAAGCATTGTTTAGATGCGTCAGATAAAACACGCTGCAATGAATTGCAAACCAACGCGGAATAAAATCCTAAAACAGGAAAACGTCAACATTTTGCCGCCATTTAATTTGATCCCCAAAACAACTGGCGAGCGCGTGACAGAATCGACACAAATCTCCTTATGGGCTTCCTAAAAATCCTCCTGTATTACTCGACACACGGTCCGAAACCCCAGGACAGAAGACACTTCACTACATACAGCATACCTTTGATTCAGCAGTAAGCTTTGTATATATATATTTTGTCTTTTGTAGCAATATGTGACTTAGTTTCGCTGTTAAATCTTGTTGCGGCGCTTCTACCGCAACTGCGGGACCTCTGTAGGAAAAAGTTTGTTTTCAGAGTTTGTTTACTTTAACCCTTATAATTGAATTGCACATGGGCAGTGTGAACACCGATTCATTTGGGAAGACGTGCTCTTTCATTGGGCTACGAGGCCTAAATGATTTTGTATTTTATTTTTGTATGTTTGACTCATTTTGTGCTAACTATGCTAACAGGAAGTAGCATGTTCATCCGGTTAGGAGTTTCAGCAGTTAAAACTAACATTTCTTAAAAACTTCTTCAGTTTGGAAGAAACAAATGTGTTTCTGTTCTTTGAACAGAAGCTCATTAATTACTGATTCGAAATATTTGGTAAAAAAAATATTTGGTAAAAAAATAAATAAAAACATTCTGTGGATGGAAAAGGTTCAAGTCTGAGCTTAACCTAATTTGTAGCAAATTGCCAAATATATTAGTATCAGCTGAGATATATATAGCGTATTTATATATAAAATTAGGTATTTAAGAAAAAAAAAGAACTAGACAGCTTTCCTGACATTTACAATTATCTGCTAGTTTATAGTGATCTATCCAATTCAATCCAATAAATTCGTTTTAAGTGTGTGGTCTTAATGTGACAACGGTCATTTCTAGGAAAGTAATAATGTTCATAAATAGTGCGGGACTCGTTGACTGTGTGAAAATGTCTGAAACCATGGCAACAGCATCCAGAGTGTTCCTGTAACATCACCTCTCCATTCACAGAAAAAACAACTCACATAAACACAATCGATTTAAGTGGGCGTTGGTATAATTTTGCAAACAGAAGACCTTTCTTTACCCTCCCGCTGTTCTCTATTCCACTGGCCTCACAAGTGGAATCTATGATTAGAAACGGAGTTAGTGGGCAGGAAGCAACTTGGACTTCTGCCTGTGATGCAAGTACTTGTGCATAGAATACAATTAAAGTTGGTATATGAATGTATCTTTTTTTAACATCCTGCTGTTTCTGTTGAACGTTATGTTGTTTTTTTCTGTGCTGGAGAGAATCTGCATGTTTGACGTCAAAAACTTGTTAAAACCACCAAGTACATACCTGTTGGTTCCCTTAATTTGAAAGTAATAATGGCTGAGATGTGCATAAGATTTTTCCCCCCTTAGTTCAGAGTAGAGTTATGTGGAAATGTTTTTTTCTGAACGGGTTGCAGGATTTTCAAGGTTCCAGGAAATGATGGTTAGAAGTGTATAATATTGGACAGTAGTAGTTGCTATGCGAAGGTCCAGTCAATCCTCTAACTGCCTGTACAGTATGTGAATCTGCCTATGTTTTATAGTAGGTTTTTCATCAATTGAAATGCTGCTTTGGTTAGAAAATTCACATGGACCAACATGTTCAAATGACATTTTATGTGAAAGTCATACTTGTCAGCTGTTTAAAGCACAGAACAGTAGGTTTTACTTATTTTGTTAATCTTTGTGAACCAAACCAGTGTTTGCAACTAATAAGTAGAACATAATGCACTTAAGATTGTCTGCTGATTGTTTGATCTCTGAAATGTTGTATATTTGTGTCTAAAAGTTTGGTTTTGGAGAACCAATTTCTTTGTGTGTAAATGTAAATTATGAAGTTGAATTTGGTGAAACTGTAGCATAAACGGATACGGACACAAATCGAGGCCAGTGTTGTCTGGCTGTAAAGTTCTGACTGGAACTGCATGTGTACAAGTGAGAGTAACTAAGTTGATTGCTCTTTGAAAAAAAAGAAAGATGCAAGATGTTGCACTTGTCAGAACCGTCTCTATAATAAACTCAGTCTAAAGATTATACTCTATCACCTGTGCTTTGACAATGATGTTCATCTGATGGTGTTAATTGAAAGCATAAAATCCATCCTGTTGTCAGTCTGGCACCATCTGGTTTCCTTCTGAAAATACCAGATGACTCTGACTTCCAAGTGTTGATGACAGACAAGTGCTAAATGATGCAGCCTTTCATTTGCTTGACACATTATGGATTTCATCAGGAGGGGTTACTGACATCTGCTTCAGATGGGTATGTTCTACGACACAGTGATTGATGCTAAAACTTTAGAAAGTATTGTCAAACCCCCCCAGCTCCCCAAAAAACAAAGCTCCAGCCAAATAAAAGCTTAAAGGGCAAAATATGCTAGCTGAAAGGGTTGGCTCCTCTGCATGAGCCAAACTTGAGTCAAAGCACAAAATTAGCATTTGCAATTGTGCAATGAAACACACGACTTCCTTTCTCTAAATATTAAACTGAAATGGGAGGGAGGGTGTGTTTCTTAAAATCCACACTTTGTGTGTAATGTAGAATGGAGTTCCACCATAGTAAAAACAATTCCTGTCTGCTGAGGAATGCATTTGGTGAAATGGAAAATCTACCTCCTAACGTAGGACCTTCTATTGATGCAGTGTGTTGGTTACCTGGATGATACTAATGAAACCATCTGTAAATAAAGTTAATATGTCCCATTTTCTGTAGTTTGACTAGCTGCACTTTAACGTAAGCAAACTTTGATTATTAATAAAGAAGTTCACTTTATTTTTAGGTATTGGGGTTAGGGTCAGTATGTATGATGACAAAATGAGTGGCATTTTTAACAAATCTTTAGCTTAATCGAAAATCACATTCTACTAATTATTAACAAAGTAAATGACAGTAGTACCATCAGTATTCGGTAAATACATACTGCAGGTAAAACTGAGACAGTTATTAAAATATTCAAAGGCTCAGGCACAGATCAGGAAAAAAGATGAATGCACACAGATTATGAGCCTTTTGCCTGATTGCCGAGCACAAACCTAATCATTTGTTGCAAATTGCTTTTTTTTTTCCCCTTTTAAAATCGCAACCTGAAAAATATGCTAGAAACTTTAAACAGTTCTACAACTGTCAGGCTCAATTGAACAAACAGGCCTTTGTGGAAAAGGGCGCATTGAAATGTGAAAATTATCCTTGACATAAGGTCAAAGTGAGAAGTGAATAAATCCAGCAAAAAATAAAAATCCCAGTTTTACCTTCTACCAAATCAAAATGATAAATCAGAGCTTTAATAAAAAAAAAAGTCTGAATCAGTGGCAAGGTGTTACTTAAAGTTGGCCTGTAAAATTCACAGCTCCAGGTATGTCCAAAAAAGTAAAGGCTGAATTCCTTTTATTGTTATACTTGTAAGAATACTTGGCATCTGTAAATGCTAAAAACCTTACAAAAAAATCAGAAAAAGGTATATACAGTCAAATATTCAGTGCCTCAAAGGAGAGAGTCATTCTGTTTAGGTGAATGAAGTGAAGAAAACTTGGCCTTAGTTTGTTTCAAATTGCTGTACCATTTTACTCCAATTGGTTTAGGCCACTATAATTATTTTTTCCTGTAACAAAAGCAACAACACTGGTATATTACTGTTAAAAAAAGAGGAAGAAAACAATGGATAATTAGTGCAGAAATACAAACAATAGAAATCATTTTAGAAGCAAGCCAAAAGAAAAAGTAATTATGTAGGAAATAAAAATCGGGTCAGTTTACAGTCCACAGTTGTTAAAATTATGACGGTGACACTAGTTTTTGTTTATATATGTATATATTTTTTTCATTTAAAGGCAGTTAAAGATTAACTTATTTTTTGTTTTTGCCAAACAGAAAATAAATTTGCTGCCCACTGCTGGAGCTACAGAAAGCACAATAAGGGCATCCGCTTCATGACAAAGGTCTAATCCTGCTTTGAGATTTATTACTCTTGAGCCGGATGCAAGAGAGGGAAATGTTTGTGAAGATTTTTCTGTTGTTGAACCATCTTTTTGTTTTGTGTTTTGGGCCACATTTTTCAGATTAAGTGAGCTTTTCATTAAGGAATTTTGATTAAGTCTTTGCGGAATTGGATGATCTCAGCCACGGTGGAGTATTTTTGAGGAATTGACTTCTGTGATAGCTCTTTTAGGTAATTATAATTGGTTGGTGCTTTATTGGAGTCTTAGTAATTTGGAATCATGTCCATACTGCAGATATCAATCACTTTGACACTTATTTTAAATTGATAATTTATTTTTTTGTTTCCAAAAGCAACAAAAAATTTTTTTGACGAACATTGCATTTCAACAACAAAAATATATTTTTATTGCTTTTATGCATTTATAGATTTCCATGTTTTTAAGCCCCTTGTGTTGTATGGATGCACACATCTGAGCACCTCTGTCTTCAGTGCGAAATATTTCTGCATGATCAAAAAGTTTTGCTTTTTTTAAGAGACACTTTTTCTTCATCAACACATAGTTTAAATATATTCTTGCTTCTGTGCTTCACTTGTCAGAGACATCCACACCTTGTAACAATGAAAACAAAATCCCCTAATGGGCTGTCACAGACCCGCACTGGCCTCTCTTCTCTGCACAAAAGCATGCATCCTTAATGTAGCCACAACGTTTTCAGGGAAAGGGGAATGTTGCGTGAAGGGATTCTAGTAAGGTTTAACAGATTAAAAGCAGATTGTGCGCATCGTTAAGACACAAGGTGAGGTGCAGCATTGTTATAGACACAGACAGAGAACTTATTTGTGATGCTATGTCTCATTTTACTTCATTTTTGGGGTTTACTTTGTGTTGTTTTTGGCTCATTTTCAGCGTCACAATGGCTGGTAATTTTTAGCTAATTTTCACTGATATTTATTTGACCTCATAATATACTATGAGTCATTGAAAGCAATGTCTATGTGTCACTTTAGATGTTGTGCTTAATTCTCTACATCCTTCTATGTTGTCATTTTACCTCTTGAGAAATTTTACCTCATTTTCAATGTGATGAGTCACTATACCTTTTTTTTAGTGTCATATTATGTGTGATTTTAAGGGATCTTCATTATACCTCTTTTTGATGTATTATAAACTGTCATTTTACCTAGTTTTTGCAGTAATACTAAATTTTACCTCAAAAATTGTACCTCATTTTTTAGGTCACAATGTACTATGTGCAATCTTACCTCACTATCAATGTCTTTCTATACTAAGCCTTATTTATCTGTCTATCTACATCACATGTCATTTTACCACATTTCTGAGGTGACTATATTATGTCATTTTACCTTGTTTTCAAGCTAAGACAACATAGCATTTTATCTAATTTTTGACATCGTACTATACTGTCATCTGACATTGTAGTCAAATTGTCAAAGTATGTCTTTTTACATTATTTTTTTTTACCTCACACATTGTTTTGAAATCATACTACACTGTAATTTTATTTAATTTTTGACATATATGTATATTTTTACCCCAGTTTTGACAACATACTATAGTCCTTTTACCTCATTTTCAAGGTAAGACTGCAGTCTTTCTATACTATGACATGATAGTATGATGTCCTTTTTGACATCAAAAATGTGCAAAAATGTGTCATAGTATATGATGTCAAAAAACTGCAAAAATGAGTCATGATTTCAAAAATTATAAAGTTTTGTCATAGCAAAATATTACATCAAATGTGTGCAAAAATTTGTCATAGTATGATGTCGAAAATATGCAAAAATGAGTCATAGTATAGTATGACCTCATAAATGTGCAAAGGTTTCTCAAAGTATCGTATGATGTCGAAAATATGCATAAATATAGGTCATAGGTCAAAAATATACAAAAATTAGTTATATGCAAAAATATGCAAAAATTTGTCATAGTATAGTATGATGTCGGAAATATGCAAAAATGAGTCATAGGGTCACTATGACTTCAAAAATTGTAAAATTTAGTCATAGAATAATATGGCCTCAAAAGGTATAATGTCAAAAATATGCAAAAATGAGTCATAGTATATAGTATGATGTCAAATATATGCAAAAATAAGTCATAGTATAGTATGATGTCAAAAATGTGCAAAATAAGTCATAGTGTAGTATGACCTCTAAATATGTAAAAATAAGTCATAGTGTAGTATGATGTCAAAAATGTGCAAAAATAGTCATCGTATAGTATGATGTCAAAATTGTATCAAAATAAGTCATAGTAAGATGTCAAAAATGTGCAAAAATAAGTCATAGTATAGTATGACCTCAAAATATGCAAAGATAAGTCATAGTATGATGTCAAAAATATGCAAAAATAAGTCATAGTATTGTATGATGTCAAAAATGTGCAAAAAAAGTCATAGTATATATGTCAAAATGTGCAAAAATAAGTCATAGTGTAGTATGACCTCAAAATATGCAAAAATAAGTCATAGTACTGTATGACTTCAAAATATGCAAAACTAAGTCATAGTATGATGTCAAAAATGTGCAAAAATAAGTCATAGTATAGTATGACCTCAAAATATGCAAAAATAAGTCATAGTGTAGTATGATGTCAAAAATGTGCAAAAATAAGTCATAGTGTAGTATGACCTCAAAATATGTAAAAATAAGTCATAGTGTAGTATGATGTCAAAAATGTGCAAAAATAGTCATCGTATAGTATGATGTCAAAATTGTATCAAAATAAGTCATAGTAAGATGTCAAAAATGTGCAAAAATAAGTCATAGTATAGTATGACCTCAAAATATGCAAAGATAAGTCATAGTAT
>CAEGAF010104155.1:0-16629 GCA_903067075.1 Micropoecilia bifurca
ACAACTACTGCTTCTGCAGATGAACAAGGAACTCCATCTTTACTAAAACATTCTTAAGACATACAGTTAAAAAAAAATAAAACTCATTCTCTCCCAAAACCGTGTGTGTTTTCTACTGCAAAATCCATATTTTCTTTGAAGTGATGATTTGTCTCCAGCATCGGCAGTTTCAGGCAGTTGATGCAGGTGTTATCCAGAGGTAGTTGGCGAGTTGGATGGATTGACGGCTCATGCAAAAATTCAATTGAAGGCTGTGGAGAAAACCCGACTGGAGGAATGACAGTTGCACCTGTTGCAAAGGCAAGTATTTTACCAAGTTTGGACGATCCTTCTTGTTCTATCAAACAAGTACAAAAGTAAATGAAAATTATATTGCATTTTATAGTACTTGTACAATAAAGCAAAAAGAAAAAACAAAACAAATATGGAAAAAGTCATTTATGTATCACACTACAAAACAGGATTAAGAAAAGATTAAGAAAAAGATTAACTGGCTTTACTAACAAAGCGAAGCTGTACTTGAAAGAAATATTTAAAATTAAGAAAAATAAGAGAATAACTACTTTGAAAGATAACTTTAGAAAGACTACAATTATGGTAGCAAGAGCAAATGTCTACTACAATTTCAGATATGTATGTAGGATTAATAGAAAAATGGATTTTGAAATGTCCATTTATCAGACTTAGAAAAATATTTTAATACTTTCAATTAGACCTATTAAAACATTAAAAATATAAAAATTACATTATTCCTGTAAAAAGATAGACTATATAAAGGTAAAACTGTAAGGAGAACGCTAACATGGCTACAGTACTTATATATCTTAAGGAACGTCCATAACCGCCTGTGTAGTCCTACTCTCTGTATTTCACTCTTGCAGTGAAAAACATTATTCTATGGCACTGATTTCAGTTTTTAAAAAGTGATCTATAGAAGAATTGCTAATTCATAGGGGTGGGTTAGAGCAGTGGTCCCCAACCTTTTTATTACCGCGGACCAGACAAGACTGGGGGGGGGGGGGGATCGGTCAAGACTGTCCGGAATATAAATATATACATTTATATTCCGGTACCAACTGGCCCACGGACCGGGGGTTGGGCACCACTGGGGTAGAGTACTCCAAATTGTTCTCTAATAAAACGTGAGACCCGCACACAGGCAAAGGTACATCAAATACCCTCGTTCGAAATTTTAAGAAATTTAAACCAAGTAAAATTCAAGCGATTCAGTTCTTGTGTATAAACTCACCTCTTTCTCGATTTTGACGTCCATCCGCCAAAATGTTGCTGAAATCTTGGCCGCGGTTCTTGACCTGTTAGCTTCGGCTAACCTACTTGTTAGCGGGTCAGTTCGGGATGGACCCGGTCTGAACAGCCGCCTAACCGCAGCATTAGCCGCAGGCTGCGGCTTCTATCCAAAATGTCTGATAAGGATCATTAACAATATTACTTAGAATATTCACTGCCTCGGTGAGACGCTCCCGCTCAGCCATTTTCCTTTCCGTCTTTTCCAGTTTATTACAGGTGTCCAATCAGAAACTGAAATTTTAAATTAACTTCTGTTGCAATCAAACTTTCTCGCAGCCTGATAGTGAATGTGAGTTTGTAGGTTTAGTCCCTTGGAGCCTCATAGTCCCAACATGAAAAACTGTTGTTCCATATTTCTGAGCCGGTTGATGCCAGAATCTGAAGATTTATGATTGATCAGATTCTAAAAGGACTTTTCATCAGTTCCTGGACTAGAGAACATAAAACACCAACACAGATGTTTGCATTTCATCAAAATATCGTCTTTATTCTTCAACAGGAGCCAAGATGGCGGCCCCAGTTTTAACCAAGTCAGAATTTACAACCAACAAAGTTCTGCAGCCGAAACGAGAAACCAAAGAGAAACTGGATTTAAACCGTTCAGGAATAAAAACAGACAAATAACAACTCAGATTTTTAACGGTCCGTTAAATTAGCTCATAATTCAGATCAGAAAACACCAACAGCAGACAAATAACAGTCGTTTTCCAAAGACATCTTTCAAACATTTTCTTTTTTTATTTTACACATAAAACAGTCAAAGTACCAAAGATCATGCTGGGCCTGTAGAAGGGAAACGGCGTCATGTCCAGATTAAAACCTTTTATGGTTCTTCTCTTCAAATGTGACGTTTCTGAATCAAACGCCGGTAAATAAAACCGGTCGGTTCTGCTGAGGAACCGCCGGTACCAGCAAGTCCAGTGATGGCGGCGACCGGATCCGACCCGCCGGACAAAACCTGGAAACTTCCACCGAACAGGCGGTGGAAAGGAAACTCGGCTAAAATGGTTGTTTTGGTTTGATGCACAAACTTCCTGTTTGCTTTTGGCGCCAAAAGCCGTCCTGTGGGCGGAGCCTCGTGCACGAAGCCCCGCCCCCTGACGGAGGAACGGCGGGAAAATCCTCCGGCAGAAAGTTAAACTGGATCTGAGCTAAAATTTACTTCAATTCCACCTAAAAAAGTTTCTAAAAGTTTCAACTGAATTTACAAAATTTCAGAAAGTTGTTTATTAACTGTGACCTTTATTTTGAATTTATTGGAGCCGTTTGATGGAGTTTTAGGACCAGGTTAAAATATACCAAAATAAAGTTGAATAATTTGAATGAATTAATGAGAATCATGAGAAATTATACCAAGGAAAAGTCGAAGTAATGCGACAATCTTGAAATACCAGAATGAATCGTCTTATTCTGAAAAGTTAAACTGTGAGTAAAATAGTAACGTGAAAAACATGAAATAAGACAAAGTTTGAAAATAGTACAAGAATAAATGGTGAAAAATAAAACGTCAAACTAAAAAGAATCGGACATTAAGATGGACAGACTCAGGTTTAATTTATGTGAAAAATCATTTCCATCAGCGTTTTTGTCTTGAAACCTTGGCAACGAACCAGCAGTTGAACCAGATTCTGGACTTTTAAACTTGTTTCTCTGCAGGACGATTTTCCCAAACGGATTCCTGCGTTTTGGACCATCAGACGGATCTGCTGCTCGGTTCCTGGCAGATTTTGTCCACAAACTGAACGTTTTTTTTTCCTCTTTACATCTGGAACGTAAACAAACCGGATTTTACAGATTCTTCCTGATGCAACAGAAAATCTTTTCCAAGTGACAAAAGCAAATAAAATCTTTGGTTTAAATGTTCCGGGGTGAGAATGGAGCTAAATATAGATCTAGATCTGTAGATCAGGGGAACCAGAAACTCTGCTTAGAACTTTAATAAACTCTCACAAACACATTCAGCACTTCAAGTAGTTCCCATGGAGACGGTGAAGAGGTCAGAGGTCACAGCAAACTGACCGGATCAGAACCGGACACAGAAACAAAAAACCCTGATTCTCTTCGTTTTCCTACTGCTGGTTCAAAAACACCTGAGGGAGCGACGACCCGACCCGGTCCGGCCCGACCCGGTCCGGCCCGACCCGCTCCGGCCCGGTCTGACCCGGTGGCCCCTGCAGAGGTCAGTCAGTGTGCGGAGGGTAAACACGGATCAGAACCCGTCTCTGTACATTCAAACGGGTTCAGAGAACCGGAGTGGAGGGAAAAGGTGCAGCAGAACCGGGTCGGTACTTTGTGCTGCTGGAGTTCTGTTCGGTCCGGTCCGGAGTTCTGTCAGCTTCACTCAGCATGAAATAAATAAACGCTCACAGTTCAGCTCCTCTGCTGTGGTTCTGAAGGTTGGAGCAACCCGACCCGGTTCTGACCCGCCTGCCGGGTCCAAACAGGAACAGGGTCACCATGGATGGCTTTCAGCTCCACACACACACACACACACACACACACACACACACACACACACACACACACACACACACAGGGGAGGAGCCAGCAGACACAGTCATCAGCCAATCAGAGAGCCAGAAGCTCCACAGGAAGGAGGCGCCGACCAATCAGCTCCAACGGCCCATTTAGAGGTTAAAACACTAAATTAGAATTTTAAACATGCAGAAAATATTTTAACCATAAACAGAAAAATGTCACTTAATATTCAAAATTTGTTTAGGATAAAACTTCCTGGTCTTTGTTGCAGTTTTTAACTGAACCACTAGATGTCAGTAAAGTTCTATGGAAACGATCAGCTTGGACATGAATTCAGGAGCAGAATCTAGTACATTTATATCTAGACCCAAACAGAACAAAGGTTGGAACAATTAAACAGGTTCTGCATATTTTAATAAGCTCATTTTGCTAAACGAATCAAATCGATTAAAACATTTTCTGGTTTCATCAACATCCTGGATTTATGTCCAGTTCTGCCTTTAAAGTCTTTGGATCTGATCGTTTTGTTGAATCTAAATTTTCCCTTCATGTTGGATCAAAACGGTTCTGGTTCTGGATTCAAGATCCAGAACCAGAACCAGAACCAGAACCGCAACCAGAACCTGAACCAGAACCGGATCCAGAAAAGGAGCCAGAACCAGAACCGGAACCAGAACACTAAGCTGAAGAACTTTCTACTTTTTACTCTGAAACCAGGTGGATGAAGACTGAATGTAGGAGCTTCCAGAACCGGAACCAGAACCAGAACCTGACCCAGACCCAGAACCAGAGCGGGAACTGGAACCAGAACCGGACCCATAATACCAAGCTGAAGAACTGGTTTTAATTCAGCGAGTGAATAATTTGTGGTCAGGCTTCCGGTCGGACGCCTCCTGTGGACCTGCTGAAGCTCCGCCCCCAACATGGCGGCCCAACATGGCGGCCCGGCAGGCCGGACGTCTCCAGACGGAGTCGAACCTGAAACTTCACATTCACTTCCTGTGCAAATCAAGCAGTCTGGATGTAGAGCCGCCGGGAACGTCGGGTAGGACCAGCTGTAGCTCCGCCCCCAGCTGTAGCCCCGCCCCCGCGGTGCCCCCGCCCCCGCCCCGTTCACCTGCAGGGGGGCGTGGCGTGGACGGGCAGCGCCAGGCGCACGTCGAGCGCCTGGTTGTGCTGCGCCAGCGACGCGCGGCTGTAGTGCAGCACCAGCTCCGTCAGGCTGCCGAACAGGAAGTACGGCTCGGCGAAGCCGACGCCGCGCGGCGTCCTGTGGATGACGCAGTGCTTCACGGCGCCCGACGCCCTGCAGGCACAGGAGCAAACGGTCGGGTTCTGGGCCATCTGGGCTTCACATCCTGCACTAGCAAGGTCTGGACTTTGACTAGGCCAGTGCAGCTCCTTGGTTTCAGGTCGAATCAAGTTGAATGATTTGGTTTCCTGGTTCCTAGAGAAGCTCAGCAGATCGTCCGTCTGCTCTGCGCTCTGCGACAGAAGGTTGCTAGGCAACACTGCCACTTCGTCATTTTGTTTAGAGGTTAGCGCTAAAATGTTTTACGCTATTAAAAACTGTTCTTATTTTATTTTGTTTCCCATTTGAAGGTTCTAGGGTTGCATGTTTCCAGTAGCTACATCCGCTAGCAGCAGCGAAGCTACATCTAAACAATCTGATTGGACAACAAGACTGTTGTGCTAAAAGAAGTTAGCTTATCAGCAAAGCTATGCTAGCCTAAAACAGCATCTCAACGCTAATCATGTAGCAGCTAATGCTAATGTCCTGAAAGTCTTTGCTGATGGCTGTAGAGCAGACAGATGCGACCCTCGGCGGTAGCTAAGCTAGCTCCCTCTGCCCCCCCTGCCTGGCGGCGGCGCCCTGGGTGTAGGGTTAAGCTAAGCTAAGCTAGCTCCCTCTGCCCCCCCTGGCTGTGTGTCGTACTCACACCACAGAGCAGGCGTAGCAGCCCGTCCTGCTGCTCTCCCGGATCAGAAAGGCTCCGTCCGGCTTCCCGCCCAGCAGCTCCTCCGCCTGCGTTCGGCTCACGGCTCCGACGAACCAGCTGCTCTCGTCGTAGTGAGGCAGCTTCTCCTCCTCGCCGCCTCTGCAGCCACACAAACCCACAGTGAGAACGCCGCGCCGCCAACATGGCCGACACGCGGCGGACACTCACCCGTCGGCGCTCTGGATGCCCAGCCAGTCGTTGATCCGTTTCTGCCGGACTCCCTTATGGCTCAGCCAGCTGGAGGAGAACCAAAGTCAGACTGACGTCATGAACTTTGTGGACTGTTGTGTTGATACAAAGAAGACATGCCGGACAGAAGTGGAGCAGAAACCTGGACATCTCTATCTGGTCGCCACTGAGGGGCATCACTGCCACCAACAAAACGCTTTTAAATGTCCGAGGAGGGTGCCGGTTTGCTACGTTTCTAAACCTTTTAAACACAGCTCAGTTTTCCAGACAGGAGCAGCTGCTCCTACTTACACCAGGTGCTGGTCGCGGATCCTGCGCAGCTGGAGGAGGTCGGGCTTCAGGCTGTTCATCCTCTGGTCCGTCTGGCGGTTCTGCCTGGCCTGAGTCTCCAGGTCCTGCTCCAGACGCACCTTGCTGGCGTGAATCTCCCCCAGGCGCCACTTCAGCTCCTCCAAGTTGCCCAGGATGCCGTCCGTGTCGCCGCCGCAGCATCGATCCTCGCAGTCCTGGCTGCAGCGCTGCTGCGTCTGGCACTGCTCCTCGAAGATCTTGATGGTCTCGCTGAAGGCCTCGATGGCCGTGCGCTTCATCTGGATCTCCTGATGAGATGAGGAGGAGCAGGAGGAGGAGCAGGAGGAGGTTGGGGCAGCAGAACGAGGTGGAGCTGGAGGGACAGCAGGACGTTTACCTGGGAGGTCTTGGTGAATCCCTCGTACAGCCGGTCGAACTCTCTGCTCTTCTCCTGGTACTGGCTGTGATATTCCTGCAGCTTCTTCCCCACGGCGTCAGTGTTGTCCTCCTTCACCAGCTGGTCCTGGTCGGGACAGGAGACGGGTGGAAGATGGAGGGACGAGTTTAAGGTCAGACGTTTCCTTCAAGGTTTACAGAGAAACACAAAACTCAAAGCTGGACCCAGGCAGAACAGAACCAAACCAGGTAAAGACGCTCAGAGAGCCCCTGGTAGGCAGGGTGGGAAACCCCTGGCCTTCACTGCCCTGCTGTAGCCCCTGGTAGGCAGGGTGGGAAACCCCTGGCCCTCACTGTAGCCCCTGGTAGGCAGGGTGGGAAACCCCTGGCCCTCACTGCTCTGCTGTAGCCCCTGGTAGGCAGGGTGGGAAACCCCTGGCCTTCACTGCCCTGCTACAGCCCCTGGTAGGCAGGGTGGGAAACCCCTGGCCTTCACTGCCCTGCTGTAGCCCCTGGTAGGCAGGGTGGGAAACCCCTGGCCCTCACTGCTCTGCTGTAGCCCCTGGTAGGCAGGGTGGGAAACCCCTGGCCTTCACTGCCCTGCTACAGCCCCTGGTAGGCAGGGTGGGAAACCCCTGGCCTTCACTGCCCTGCTGTAGCTACAAGAGACAGAAAACAAAAACTGGCCACTAGGGGGAGACTCTTAAAACAGCAGGCGACCATTTTATCCCAAATTAGTCCCGTAACGCTGATGTGTCCATTCTGTCCTCCTGGGTCCTCAGACAGAAAGTCCATCTCAAATAATAGTTCAGTCTGAATCCATTCCTCTAGCAGGTTCAGCCTGGCTCCACTTCCTGGTTGTCACCTTTTAAACAGATAATCATCGTTAAGAGCAGCAGGTCCAAGAGACCCAGATGTGAAACCAGAAGGTCTCAGGTGTTTTGTATTGTGTCCCAGAACCAAGTCATTCTGGGACAGCCAGAAAACGCGTGTGGTTCCCATTAAAATCTCCACCGTCTCTCCAACATGGTTGAACTCTAGATCTTAATTCACTGGTAATTCTGGGTGTTATAAAGAATCTGGTTGTTTTCTCCAGATTCTGGAAGAGGATGTTGGAAGTTTGGATCTTGCAGATCTTCAGCTTCTTTTTGATCATCCCATTTTGTTTGGGTCTATTTTATGTTTTGTCTCTTTGTTATAAAGTCCCTTAACATCTAAAATGAATTGAGTTCTTGGACCAAACTGGCTGTAGTTCCTCTTAAAGTGCCGTCCTTCATGACGCTGTCAAACCTTTTCCAGCCAGTCACTGAGGTATTGGCTGTAACTGGATCACAGAACCGCTTCTCCAATTTACATGTTTGGCTCATGTATAACCAGGGACAGTTTAACATTAAGCCTCTTCTTGGCTGCCTCTATATCTCCAATATGTCCTCTATATGTCTGTAATTATCTTCCATGGACTTTTTGTTCAATTTTTTTCCATTTCGCTTCATAATTTTTGGCATTTATATTTATTATGGTGGTTATTAGCGTGATAATATAATTTAAAGTCAGGTAAAGCCGTACCTCCTTTCTCTTTCTGTAATATTCCACACTTTATTCCCAGGCACGTCGTCATATTGGAGCTCCACTTTAAATGATGGTGTATAACTGAATATCAGAACCATAATATCAGAGTCTTTTTCAACTGTAATTTGATCCAAACGTCTCCGATTGGTTGATCAGTTTTCAGAGTCTCATAAATAGCAAATTAAATTCATCTTTGCATTTTCAATTTACTGTAAGAGTTAAGGTTCAAAAATTACTAAATAAAGAAAAACAGAATATGAAACATTGAGAAAATAAAAATAATTAAATGCGATAAATTTTACACTATTTGGATAAAGTAGGAAACTAATAAAACAAAAAGATTGAAATTAAACTTAAATGGTGAAGAACTGGATCTTCAACCTGCTGCAGTTTGGACAGGAGAAACTCCTTGCAGCGTGTTACCCAGCATGCAGCTCACCTGCTGGCGGCGGGACACCGGGTGAGTGAGGCGAACGTCCAGCCCGGCGTTGTACTGGACCAGCGACTGGCGCCTGTGATGGGCGACGAGCTGCGGCACCGAGCCGAAGCTCAGCGGCTCCGAGAAGCCGAACCTCCCGTCTCGCTGGTAGATCCGGATCAGCTTGTTGTTGCCTCCCTTCCTGGACAGAAGCGGAACCGGAGCCGGGTCAGAACCAGAACCTGTCCGGCGGGTCTGGGCGGCCCGGCGTACCTCAGGGTCAGGGTGTAACCCCCCGGCGTCCCGGTGGAGGCGTCCCGCACCAGGAAGCTCCCGTCCGCCGCGTCCCTCAGCTTCTCGTTCGCCTCCTCCCTGTAACCACGGCAACAGGCCCATCAGGACGCAGCAAGCTGCCCGGCCGCTCACACTCGCCCCCTGCTGGCCGAACCGCAGGCTGGATCCGGCCATCAAGGTATTTACAGCTTCAACCCAACAACTTCACTGAATTTAATACTTTAATTTGACTCGGTTGATTTTTTTATACGTTTCCTTTCTCTTCATGACGTTTCCTCAGTTATTCAACTTTTTAATGCATCTAATTATTCAGATATTATTTCTGATGATTTTTATGCTGAAATAAAACTATTTTAATTTAAAATCAAAATAATTTAATGTGTTTACAAGAAATCAGGTTAAAACTAGGATTGTTTGGCTGTTGTTTTAAACTGAATTAACTATTAATCATAACCAGACAAGAACAATTTTCTTATTTAAAATTTATTAAAGTTTCTGAATTAAATATTTGTCGCAGATTTAACCACTTATTTTTATTAATTAATTATGAACAGAATTAGTTGGGCTTCAATAATTAAATCCAATATGATGAATATTATTAGCCATGAATAGTTGGGATTATTGGATGCCTGTTGTGATTATTATGGGATGTTCTGAGACATCAGCAGACATGATGAATCGACTGCTGGGATCCCTGAGGTGTACGGAGAGCCGAGAGGGACAAAATTAAACAAGGACACAAACGTACCAGTAAAGGTCTCACATAACGTACAGTAACAGGGTTTCCCCCAGTGTATTATAAGCCTGGCTGCCCGCCATGCTTTACTAGCCCCCACCAGGCTAAGCGCTGCTTGTTTATGTTTTTAGGGACGTAATTAAAAAAAGAGGTTTTTCTTTTGCACTTAATCCAGATTGAAACCATCTTTGTTGCTCTGAGTGTTTCACTGGCAGTGCAAACTTATTCCTAAATTAGAAGTTTACAGTTTATGCATTTAAAGCCAGGAGAGCAAACCAATCACACAGCTGCCTGGCGCTGCTGCTTGATCTCTAGTTTACCTCAGCATGGATCGCGTTCGCCTCCTTTCACTCAAACTGGACACAGGCTGTTATTTACATCAACCTCCTGTGAGGAATTATGTTTCTTTCCAGAACTCTGCATTGAGGTAGGAGTCTAAACCCGCCCAGCGTGTGGCGCTGTCTTATTATAACTGATAGTTTTTAGGTTGGCCAGTTAATCTCCTTCTCCTCTCCCAGATTAAATCCAACTCAGAAGCTGTTAGAGATGCTGATGGGGCCCCTCAGTCAGATTCTGCCCCAGACCCCATCAGCCTTGAACCGGCCCTGCAGGATCAGCTAAACCTGCTGCACTGAGCAGAGATGAGCAACAAACAGGAGATTTAATTCAACGATGCTAATGTAGCTTTAGTAGCTCCGACATTTAGTATCTGTTGAGTTTTTAATAAGAATCTCAGAAACGGTTTTGGTTGCTGGAGTTTATGGGACGAGTTTTTCTGATCTCCATTGTCTTACCTCTGACTGACCCTCTGACTGACTAAGTAGACAAAGCATTTGATACAGTTTGATGCTTTGTGTAACGGGAAAAATAATAAAATAATATAAAACACAGCGTGATGTGTGACTACGAGGTGAGGTGGAATCTCCTCACTTTACTGAACCTGCATGATGAGGTTAGCGCTGGTCCGTTAGCCGCTAACGCTCCGACCAACCAGGACACAGACATGAAACTTTACAGGGCAGACAGCGCCACACGCTGCCCAGCATGAAATCACCATAGCAACCATCAGTAGCAACAGATTAAAGAAGATCATTTTGTTCCCGTGATTCAAAGAGCTGAGAGAAACCAGCACATTGTTCCAGATGCGAGCAATGAGGCGGATCTACCTGGAAATGTCTCCCCAGTACCACTCTGCTTCCTGCAGCGAGTCGCCATCGGCTCCTCTGACCCCGGAGGAAGAGGAAGACGATGATGGCGGCGGCGGCTTGACTGGCTTTGGAGGAAGAGCTGGAAGAGAGAGAGGGGCGAGCGATGAGACAGCTGGGAGCAACATGGGAGGAAATCAGCAACTTCATCTCAATATCTTACATTGATTTGCTTTGATGACAGTTCAGCGTTATGTCAGGAGAGGATTTTGATTCCATCTGCCTTCAATATGGTGCAATAATCAATATATCAACTTATAGAAGCAACTCAAATGATCTGATAAAAAAGCTTGTAGCTCTGCTCCCTTTTCCTGAACTTTGAGACTGAATTCATCTCCTTTAGAGCTTTTACTTTCCAAGAAAAAGTTCTTGAAATTAAAAATACAAAAAATTAAAAATGTAATATTCAATATTTGGATTTTTAGTATCTGAAAAACAAATAATCTATTCATTTGTTTTAGTCTTATAAGTTAAATAAAAAAGGAAATAGTAAAAAGATTCTTCCTAATGAATAGTAAATAGATCAGCTGTTCCATTTTGTCCCACATCCGTCGTGTTTAAGGGAATTTTAAATCAGAAACAAAAACTTTTGTCATTTTTTATACATCAGAGGAGAATTTAAGCTTTCAACCTGGAGTTCAAAGTTCAAACCTGGTTTAATGTTCTGCATCGCCTTAAAGACGATGTGGATCGATTGTATCGTTGCATCTCAAAGCAACATGGCTCAGCGCTGCAGACGAGTTCAGCAACTAAACATTCACAAGTTTTTCCTCAGAGCAGCTGGAAAGTATCAGATCAATATCAGTGTCACATTTTAGCACAAAGTAACTGTTTCCTTTCAATTTTCCATCTACTGACTTTCCTCCAGTTTCTTTGTCTGCAGCCGACAGAAAATCTGACGTGTTAAAAAAACTGAAGGAAAATGTTCAGAAAAATCAGCAGCTTGTAAACGTCAGAGGAAAACTGGAATGAATGAATGAATGAATGAATGAGGTGAAGCTCGTTGACTGGAGGATCCGTCTGCTGCTCTGATGGAGCTCAGGCCTCTGATTGGCTGCAGCTACTGGAACATTTTGTCTCTTCCACAAACAATAGTTCAGTCACAAAGTAAGACGCAGCAGCAGCTGCAGCATCAGGAGCTGATGATGATGCTGCAGCACCAGCTGCATCAGGTCCTGATGCTGCAGCAGCTGCAGGTAAAACCAGGAAGCTGCAGCTCAGCTTAACATTTAAACTGTAACAGGTTTAGAAAGTTTACTGCAGTCAGGAACATCTGGGTCACACAGATGAACACAGATATAAACACACAGATATAAACACACAGATATAAACACATAGATATAAACACATAGATATAAACACATAGATATAAACACATAGATATAAACACATAGATATAAACACACACAGTAATTATAGTTGAAATAAGTGAAAATCTCTAAACTAATCTGATCTGATCAGGAACAGAAAACAGATGAACCAGAAACTGAACCCATGTTTCTGTTAGATTAGGTTCAGAACCAGAACCAGAACCAGAACCAGCTCATCCTGCATCCAGACCAGAACCACCCAAAGAACCACTGAGGACCTGGAACTGCTTTCCAACCGGACCAGACAGAGTCGAGGGGAACAAAGGAGCCGACAGGCGGCAGACAAAGAGCACGACACACAAGATACACACTGAGACACACACACTGAGACACACAAGATACACACTGAGACACACACACTGAGACACACAAGATACACACTGAGACACACACACACTGAGACACACACTGAGACACACACACTGAGACACACAAGATACACACTGAGACACACACTGAGACACACACTGAGACACACAAGATACACACTGATACACACACACACACACACACGTCCAGCGTCCACTAAGCAGTGGGACCCAGCAGAGCAGCGGATCAGAACCAGAACCAGTTCAGGCTGCAGCTGATCAGTGTAACGGGTCAGAGCCATCAGAACCTGGTTCTGCAGCAGCTGGAGGAACTGGACCCGGTTCTGCTGGACTGAAGCCCAGAAACACACAAAGTTCTGGAGGTTCTGAAAGAATCGGAATCCCGTGACTCTGGACCGGAACCAGAGCCGCTGGAGGAATGAAGGTCCGAGTCGCACCGTCCTGCACGGCGCCGTCCGTCAGCTGCATGTTGCCGAGCAACCGGACCTCAGCCGCTCCGCCGCCTCGACTGATGGACGGACCGGGCCTAAACATGAGCCTCAGCCAATCAGGACGCAGCCTGGCAGGAGGGGCGGGACCTAAACCTGAGCCTCAGCCAATCAGGACGCAGCCTGGCAGGAGGGGCGGGGCCTAAACCTGAGCCTCAGCCAATCAGGACAGAGCCTGGCAGGAGGGGCGGGGCCTAAACATGAGCCTCAGCCAATCAGGACGCAGCCTGGCAGGAGGGGCGGGGCCTAAACATGAGCCTCAGCCAATCAGGACGCAGCCTGGCAGGAGGGGCGGGGCCTAAACATGAGCCTCAGCCAATCAGGACGCAGCCTGGCAGGAGGGGCGGGGCCTAAACATGAGCCTCAGCCAATCAGGACGCAGCCTGGCAGGAGGGGGCGGGGCTCTGAGGAGGAAAGAAAGATGGAGGACGAGACCCAACAGGTGGAGCAGAACCGGACCTGGAGCAGAACCGGACCTGGAGCAGAACCGGACCTGGAGCAGAACCGGACCTGGAGCAGAACCCGTCTACTGACTGGGTTTGCTGTGATATGGTCTTGGTTTGATCAGCTGATTGAAGGGAAGCAGCAGAAAAGCTCCGGCTCCTCTAACCGGGCCTCACAGGTCCAAACAGAGCTGAGCAGAACCACGTGCTCCTCCGACCCGATCGCACAGGTTCTGTCAGAAAACCATCAAACCAACCAGAACCAGAACCAGATGAGGAGCAACAAAACGCTGCAGAACCTCAGCCGAGTCGTTCCCTGCAGCATCAGGATCATCAACCTGCAGCTCACAGGTCCAGGAACCGACCCGGTTCTGGCCGGAGCTCAGCGGGTCGGTGGAGACAGAACCAGCAGGGAGACGCAGCGATCCGATCCGGTGAAGGCGCTGAAACACGGGCGGTGCGTCTGGATCCCCATCCCCCCTGAACGCAGCGCAGAAAGATCCAGAAACACAGAACCGGAGCTGCTGACCCACAGAAACACTGAACTATTAAACCTCCAAATGTTACAGATTAAAGTCCTGCTGAAACCCAGAATCAGTGGCTTCAATCTGCTGCTTCATCCATGTAACATGAACAAAGATCAGAGGAAACAACCAGGCAGAAACAGAAACAATAATTATGGAAACCATTTAGCTTTAATCTGTGGCTCTAATTAGAATAAAAATTAGGATTTTAAAGCATCTACCACCTTAATTCAGGTAAAAATGACAACATGGATTTTTTCCACTGGGGAAACTTCAGCTAAAAGACATTTTTTACCATTTCCTTCACCTGAGATGTTCAAGAATTCAGTCTGTAGACAAACCTGGGCTGGTTTACAGATGATCCAATAAAATGTGGGATTTAGGGCAGATAACGTTTTAAAAAAGCTCCGACATTAAGGTCAGTTTATAGAAATTCACTCCAGGTTTCCTAATCTTAAATAAAGCTCTTAAAATGTGAGGAATATTCCTTTAAAGTCTGATTCAGAGCGACGTAATGGAGCCGTTAGAATCTTCCTGTGATTCCAGGGGAACCAGACCGAACACAACACCGACTCCTCGGCCCGCCGCGGTGTCCCGTCCCCCCCGGTGCCCCGTCTACCTGGAGCCCGGTCCCCCCGGTCCCTCCGGTCCCTCCGGTCCCCCCGGTCCCGTTCCCCCCCCTACCTGGCGGCTGGTCCATCTCCAGGTAGAAGATGAGCTCGGCGGAGCAGGACGTCCTCACGTCCCGCCAGGCTCCGTCCTCTCCGGGTTTCTCTGCCGTCCACTCCATGTCGTACATCGCTTTCAGCCGGACGGGTGAAAATAACGAACCGACGAGTGTAATGATGATAAAATCTGTTTAAAGCATAAGTTAGTCTAGGTATAAACCTGCTGGTCGTCAGTCTGAATTCCTGCTTCAGAGTCAAATAAATAGATAAAAGGTGAAAAACGGGCTGTTGTCTCACACATGCTAACAGCTCGGGGCTCGTCATGGAGGCCCGCGCTGCGCCTGAACAAAAGTCCGCTCCATTAGGCACTAATGGGGCCGTGAGCTCCGGGTCTATCCGCGGGTCTATCTGCGGGTCTATCCGCGGGTCTATCTGCGGGTCTGTCCGCGGGTCTATCCGCGGGTCTATCTGCGGGTCTATCTGCGGGTCTATCCGCGGGTCTGTCCGCGGGTCTATCCGCGGTCTCCTTTCCGTCTCCACCACACGAACCTCCGTCCCATCGGCTCCATTTTCAGACGCGTATGGAGCGACCGAGGCTGGTCAGGCGGAGGCAGACAGCGGCCGGACCGCACCACTCCGCCGGGACGGACGGGGGTTAAACTGAGAATCTGGCTGAAAAAAGACTCCAGCCAATAAATTATATTATTTTAAGACTTTAAAAGGACTGAGAAGTGAAGTTATGAATGTATTTGTCCATAAAATTGAGGTCTTAGTTGAAGAATTGTTTTTAAAATAAATCCATCACCCCTATTTTAGAAAACAGAGTGGGAAACCCCGTATCCTCCCGCCTCCTGACATACCAGCCACTGCGCATGCTCAGAGCTGCAGGCTCAGGAGGACAATGACTTCAGCCATTAACCTCCAGTCCCAAGAAATTTATCTATTAATGCATGAATCAGTTTAACTGGTTTACAGAGATTAATTAAAACACATCTGGTGTTTGGTTATTTAGTCTATTAATTCACAGAGAGAAAGTTTATTCCCAAGAGGAAAACATCTCAGGCAGAGAGGAGCCAATCTTAACATGGGAGAATCCAGCAGATTCAGCCCAAGAGCAGAGGATGAAGTTCACAAATGACCAGAACCTCTCAGGAGCTCCTGGACTCCGAGGATGGAGTCTAGGAGTCTAGGATGGACCCTAGGAGTCATCCTAGGAGTCTAGGATGACTCCTAGACTCCTAGAGCCCATCCTAGTCTCTATCGGCCTCAGTTAGCAGGTTAGCAGCAGCTAATCTGCAGCAGAATGGCAATGGCCTAGTTAAAGTCCAGACCCCAACCTGATTGAAAAACCCTGAGCAGAAACAAAACTCAACAAACCATAATGAAATAATTCAACACTGAATTTGTCAAAACACAATGAAACAAGATTCAAACTAAATTATCAACAAGTCACATCAAAACAGAAGGAACATGCTAATGCTAGGCTAACATGGCTCCTAAAAATCCAAAGAATCAGCAGAACCAGAAGCTCCTGCTGGACCCAATGATGGACCCAATGTAACCTGGTTCAGATGCTTGGAAAATTACTGGATGTGGTTTAGTTCTACATGTGGAAGTGACACCCATCCATCCATCCACCCATCCATCCACCCATCCATCCATCCACCCATCCACCCATCCACCCATCCATCCATCCATCCATCCACCCATCCATCCATCCACCCATCCATCCACCCATCCATCCATCCACCCATCCATCCACCCATCCATCCATCCATCCATCCATCCATCCACCCATCCATCCACCCATCCATCCACCCATCCATCCATCCACCCATCCATCCACCCATCCATCCATCCACCCATCCATCCATCCACCCATCCATCCACCCATCCATCCATCCACCCATCCATCCACCCATC
>CAEGAF010104159.1:0-10916 GCA_903067075.1 Micropoecilia bifurca
TATCTTTAAAATGATAGCAGCACAAACGAAAATTTTTGCTGCACAAACCAGCACAAATGTAGCACTAATGTTTGACACTAATTTTGTCTGATTTGAAGAAGGTGGGGGGGCCAACTTCACTCAGGTCTTTTACCTGTGTGACGCAACGTTTCCATCCTGCAGGGATTCCAGCTTCGCAGCAAATAATGTCTGGCTTCAGTTGCTCTCCACAAAAAGTCCTTATGTGAAACTGAATTAAACATTTTAAATGTACAATTGATGACGACAAAGTGTCAAATCAACCAAAGATTGCTTTCAGCTGGAAAATTCAATAGAACGGGTTAGCAGTTTAGAAATTAGCTCAGGAATTAGTTTTTAGAGTTTGTGCTCCTGTTAGGTCCACTGTAAATATTATAATTTAAAAAGCTGCTGAAATGGCTAAATAACTCCTTGATGTCATAATTTCCCCTTCAAATCTGTATTTAACTGGTGCTAAAATTATAAAATTCAGTCTTTTAATAACAAGTACTTATAGTACAAAGCAATAGTGATCACACTGAAAATACAAAATTTTTCCTGGATGTTTGTTTACTTTTATATATTTTAACCTTTTTTATTAATTCACAGCTTTTCTTTACACACCTCTGTTTTTTTGCGATTACTTTTGTGGAAAGAAACGCCGCACAATGATCTGATTATTAGAAATAAAGCTTCAGTTTCTGAGCGTTATGCATGAATCTGTAGTAAAAACTCCCCGTCTCTCATGAATCTGTAGTAAAAACTCCCCGTCTCTTCACACTCTGACTTCACGCTCTCTTTACCTCCCCTCTCCTCCTCCATCTCCTCCTCTCTCTCCATCTTTCCTGCTGTTCTTTTCACCTTTCCTCCCCCCGCCCCCGTCCAGGTCGCTCCTGTCTCTTCCCCTTTGAGGATGGTTTCCTTGACGACGGCCACGGTGACCCCTCCCTGACCCCGGGCCTGAACTCGCCGACCCGCTGTCAGAACGGCGAGAGGATGGAGCGCTACTCCAGGAAAGTGTTCGTCGGAGGTCTTCCTCCTGACATAGATGAAGGTAAAGGACTTTGTTTTTCTACTTTTTATTTTCATTTTTCACTCTGATGCTCATTTTGCTCATTTTTCCCAGTTGGAAACTTCCCAGAACTCGCTGTAGTTCTGACTTTTCGCCTGTTGCAGTCACGCTGACATTTATCAACTCCATTTGCGGGCACATTGGTACAGCACTCCAAAAAAAAAAAGAAAGAAAAAAACCTCCAGAAACACGTTAAAAATACAAAAAAACAAAACATTTTTACATGAAACTATTACATTTGATCAATAGTCAAGAACTATTAACCTAAAAAAAGCTTCTATATCTTGTTAAATAGTTTATTTGGTCTTTTTTTCAAGTGTACCAAGATATTTGCACTAAAACTGAATGAAAATACTTGGCAGGATGTTGTGCTTTTGCAGTGTACACATACCAGCAGCATTAGTTTTCTACATGAGAGAAACATCTCAAATAATTTTTGTCAAATAATCAACTTCTAATTTGTAGTTGTTACTAATGGTACAATAATCTGTTGCTATATTCATTATGGATGACGGTACATAGTGTGTACAATCGGCGCTAAGTAACTTTTCAGCAAATTATAGGAGTTTATTTTAATTAAATAATTCCTTATAATTGATGAAAAGTAACCAGCTCTATTTGAAGATTACTTACATATAATGTGGGGAAAATGTTTTGTTACAAGTGAAATAATCTGCCAGTGTAACTAGAACTGGGTTGCTAGGCAACGGGTTAGGCTTGTCTGGCGTTGCTAGGTAACGATTGTGAAATTATCTAAAGGTGGAACTAGAATTTTTTCTTCCATCTTTAGGAATTATTTACTTAAAACAGGCCTCTGTATCTTGCTGAAAGTTACTTATAAGTTAGTTTTGTCTTATTTCAAGTGTATTTAGGTATTTGCAATAGAAACTATATAAAAATACTTTGTGAGATTTTGTGTTTTTGCAGTTCATCACCTTCCATCCGGAGCCGTTTGATTTAAAAGACGCTCGTTTTCAGCCCGATTCGTGTTTAATGCAGCGGCTGGGAAAAAATAAACTGGGGAAAAAAGAAAAACAACCCTCTCAATGTGGCGTTTCGCTCCACGTCGAGTTCTTGCTGCTTTCACTACCGTATGAGAAAACTCATCGCATTTCACGTTTCCTTGTCCTCGTTTCTCCCCCCCACAGATGAAATCACCAACAGTTTCCGGCGCTACGGGCACCTGGTGGTGGATTGGCCCCACAAAGCTGAAAGCAAATCCTACTTCCCTCCTAAAGGTAACAGCAGGCTGTGCCGCCTTTCGCTCATCCTGGAAATGTGCGTCAATAAATATCGCTGTATCGTTTGCAGAGTACCAGCTGTGCAGGTTTCTGTTTCCTAGAGGAATCACTTCTGTAGGATTTGACTATACAGCTGGAGTTTGGATTCAGGATCCGTTTCCTGAGGAGTTGGGAAATAATTTTTTTCTTTTACGCTGAGATTGTGTTTGTTTTTTTGCTATGACGGAGTATTGGGCTCAATCAATCAGTCAATCAAATTTTATTTGTATAGTACATTTCAAAGTGCTTTACATAATTGTAATAAAAACAGCCTGTGACAGTGAATAAACAGTGTGAAAGAGAAAAATCCAGAGTAAATATCCGCCAAAAAGACACAGAAGATTTTAGATTAATCTGATAAATTTTCTAGAAAATGCAAATACATTTATAAAAAGTCAAAAATCTGCTTAACAGGAGGAAATTTATTCCTCCTTTGTTGTGATTGTGAAAGATTTTCTAGAAAAAATATATGGTTTTGAGTTTAAAATTTTTGACATTCGTAAAATTTCTGAGCTTCCAAAGTGGAAGATTTTTGACCCATTGAAATCAGAAATTTCCATTTTTTTCTAGAAAATTTGTGAAATCTCAAAATTTCCGAGGTAAATTTTTCCCCTTTCAAACCTGAAAATTTACAATATTTTCTAGAAAATTTGTGTAATTAATCTCAAAATTTATGAATTTTCTTTTAGCAAATTTTCAACCTTTCAAATTGGGAATTTTCAACCTTTTTTCTAGAAAATTTCTCAGATTATAATAATTCCATATTTTTTCTAGCAATCTTTTACTTTTGGAGCTTATAATTTGAAAGATTTTTCGTGGAAAGTTTCTGAGACTAACCTCAGAATTTCAGATTTTTTAATCTTTTGTCGTAAATTTTCAACTTTTGATGTCATAAATGTCTGTTTCTCCAGAAAATTCCTGAGATTAATCTAAACATTTCTGAGTGTCTTGGTTGAAATTTGCTCCTTTTCTGTTCGACGTGGCCCCAATACGGCGTCAATATTAGCGTCTCTCTTTACGTTTCTGTGCCGCTCCATTTTTTGTGTCGTAATTATTTACTCTTGAAATAATTGGCATTCCAGAGGCGGACAGTAATGTGCTGCGTCTGGAGGACCTGTGAATATCGGCCAGGTTTTCCTCTCCCCACTATTTTTACCTCTTTTTTTATTTTATTCTCAGAGGGATTATTTTGAATCGCCTCTCGTAATCCAAGAGGGGGGGAATGCGGCGTCCTTTTAGGGGAATGAATGAGCTTATGGCAGGACGCCGCCATGTAAGGGAGGAGGCAGATGGCTCTGCTCATCTGCGCAGTGTTCATCTCTCGCTGCTGAAACTTCCCGTTTGGCGTCTCGCTCTCCGTTTTGTCCGGCCGGCCATCTTGGAAAGGTGACAGAAGCCTTGCAGCTCATGGCTTTGGGATTTAGAGCAAAGTGCGTCCAACGCCTGTGGGGCTGAGAAATACCGAGCGGTGAAAGCATGTCTGACCCCTTAACTGATTTAATCTGTTAAGGGGAAATATTTTTTAAGATAATCAAGCCAGTGTGGTTTTGACAATAAACCAAAAAACATGTATAATCACAGCTAATTTATACAGAAGAGGAATAAAGCCAATAAAAAAAAATTGTAATTTTGATTTTAAAGTTTCTAATTCTATGTAAATTTCTAAAAAAGAAGCGGTTTTTAAATAATGGCTGCTTTTCTAAAGGAAACAGCCGATCCAAATCGATTTGTTTAAACGGCCGTCCAGCATTGGAGCAGACAGTCGTTTACGTCGCCATAGAGGAATTTTGGCTCAATAAAATGAGCTTGAATGACCAGTTTTAGGTCGTATCTTAGTCAGAGTTGGATCCGACTTTGATTAGGCCACTTTCTTTGTTTGACGAAGCAAAAAAACAAAAACCATCAGAGATCGAGGTGAACTTCTTCGTTTGTCCGTCACTTTGAGCAACAGTGAAAAAGAAGTTATTTTTAAAATCTGATATTTAATTTTCATTCTGTTTAGTTATTATTCAACAAGCAGAACAGATAATCCACATCGTGTCATCATTAAGTTGAATTCATTCAGATTTTCTCTGCAGTGATGAAGTTTTGAAATCGGGTAAACATTGCCTGATCCAGCAAACACTCCCCTTTATGGAAGAATAATCCTGCCATTGTATCCCTGATGGTAATTTTTGTTAAATCGATTGATTTTAGTGAGTTCTGCAATGTTGTGTAAATTTGAAACTGTGTGAGTGTCGTTGGGTGTGTGTGTAATCTGTCAAAATGACAGATGGCTGTCACCGTAAACCCATCAAAGACTGATTATACTTGATTTCAGTTATTTCGGCATCGTGTCGATACGGTAGCCGACAAGTGGGAAATGCAAAGCAAACCAACTCGTAACTCCAAAACAAACAAATTCAAAAATCAAATGGAACGGAAAATGCTGTGAACAAAAAATAAGTGGAAATTCCACAAAAAGCAAAAACAACTTCAAACCTGAAAACAGAAACCCTCCAGACCACTAGGGGGAGTAAAACTGCCTACGTAAACATGTTGGTGTTCTATATTGGTGTAAAACACTCCATGCTTGAAAAAGTAAAATGTGAAGTTGTAACACTCTTTTTCTTCCTGTACGTCCCGTTAAATCTTGACGTTTGACCGAGAGTCGACTCCCCCTAGTGGTCTGGAGGACTTCTGTTGTTGTTTGCAGTGTTTTTCTGTAGCTTTTTTTTGTATCGTTCATGTGTTTGGAGCTCATTTTGCTGCACCGTTGAATGTGTGATTGCTGTCAACGTATTATTCTCCTTCTGAACTGCTGATGGTTTTACTCCAGGTCTTGGAATATTTCACTAAGATGTGTTGTGGAAACTGTGAGATGGGACTTCATGTTCTTTTTGGTTAGAGGTGGTTTTGCCTCACACTGATCGTTTTTTTCTGTTGTTGTTGAATCATGATTGCTGATCCTGACTGAGGCCTGGAGTTCTTTAGTTTTTGTTCTGGGTTAATTTGCGATGGGTTTCTGGTTTTGCCTGCCGTTCCTTAAAAGGTTCATGAATGTTCCATGTTTTCTCCATTATTGGACAATGGCGCCTGTTGTGGTTTGCTGAAGCCTCTGAGAAATGGCTGAGTAAACCTTTCCAGATGGGTCAGTACTGGGGTGGGTCATCATAACAAGGTGGCCCAAAACGCAGTTTGACATGTCAAAGCAACGGAAAGAGCTCAGGTTTGGTTCGACCAACAAATCTTAATTCTAAATACTGGATTTTTTATTTTTATTTCTTGGTTGTTTGTGCTACTGGTTAAATTCGACTGTAATCAAACTTCGCTGTGGAGTAGAAGAACGTAGACGTCACACGGTCTGTTTACAGATGTTATAGCGGCGCCACCTATGGATTGATTTTAATGTATTTCTGGCCGCCTTATGATGGAGAAATATTTTTTAAGATAATCAAGCCAGTGTGGTTTGTGACAATAAACCAAAAAACATGGATAATCGGAGTTAATTTATACAGAAGAGGAACAGAGCCAATAAAGAAAAATGTATAATTTTGATTTTAAAGTTTCTAATTCTGTGTAAATTTATGTCAAAATTCAAATAAATAATCAAACATTCTACAGTTATGTTGTTAGTGTATGAAAATTATCACATATGTTTCTTCCCTAAACTTTATAGGATTTATAAATGTGGACTTTGTCCAGGTTGAAAAACTGTCCCGAATTTGTTTGGTAGCTCTGAATTTTAAGACTAGATTTGCCTGATGGTCCATAAACATGCTAAACAATTTCTGATGATTCTGAGGAAAAAGTCAGAATTCTGGAAAAAAATAAATAAAATAATAATGAGGGAGAAAAAAAATCACAATTCTGGGAAACGGGAATTCTGAGGAAAGTGAAATTATCAGAAAAAATAAAATAAAAAAACAACAACTCTGAAATCTGAGATTTTTTTTGTGTTGCCGTAATCCTCTTCCGTAAATTGCCATATTAAGATAGAAATTACTTTTTCTTTTTTATCACAAAAAATTGACAAATTTGAAAAATTTGAAATTTTAGGAATAAAGTCTGAATTTTCTTGAAAAAAACAACAACCCTGAATTCTGAGAATTTTTTGTGTGTGGCCGTAATCCTCTTCCGTAAATTGCCATATTAAGATAGAAGTTACTTTTTCACATAGGGACAGGAACAAAACAACAAATAAAATAAAAAAATCTCCACTCTTTGCTAAAAAAATTTACTGAAACATTAAATGCGACAAGACTCGAAAACAGAAGGAACCCAAGAGGAGGGAAGCGTTTCGCTCTGCCAGGGATCTGCAGAATGTGTCCAGAGCCTGTTGAGCATCTATCCAGGCTTGACCGAATGGAAGATAAGTGTCACTTTCCAGCCTGCTGCTCGTTAAGCTGCCAGCAGCCTGCGCCGTTATGAAAGTGTTTTTTGTTCAGGGTGACTCATGCTGCGGCTCGGTCCGGCTGCCGGGCCTGGACCCGTTCTGGTGTTTGGGATGAAGGTCAGGCAGAGGCAGAAAGTTGATGCCAAGGCTGGATTGTTTCCCCTCAGCTTCTTCTTTCTGCTAATACTGCTTCTCCCTCCAGTAATGGATCAAAAGAGGTAATAAAAAGTGCTGCTCTGATGTAGATCCATTTAATTTAGAGCTGATTATATGCAAGAAAATTATGGTTGAACTGAGATGTGAACAGGAGATGAATGTTCTGTCGTTTTGTTCAGATAAAATGGAAGTTTAAATGCAGTGTTCTGTTCAGAAACCTGAAATCCTTTTCTTATTTAACTCAAAGTGTCTGCAGGAAGTGTCCTCACTTCTGTTTACAGACACAACAAGCTGCCCTGCAGCATTAAAAAAAGCAGCGTTAGACGACTACTGTTTGCTGGAGGCAACAACTAATTTAGCTGCTGGTTGAAGCAACAAGTAGCTCTTAAAAATACAGCAGTAGGTGGAGAGCCAGATGAAAACTTAACATTAGAGTAAACATCGAGTTTTGTTTCGGCTGCAGGTCAAGGCGGTGACTCCAAACCAAGCAAATAATGAGCCGTTTATTTTATTAAAGAAGCACCAATATGTTTGATTCATCCTACAGTATATGTACAGCAGAATTAATGGCCGCTAACTAAACAAATAGCTGTGCTAAAGCGCAAATCATAAATATTTGTTCCGTTAAATCAGTGGTCCTTAACTTTTTTGAGGTGTTGAACCCACCAGTTTCACATTCACTGAACCCTTCTGTAGTGATAAAATATAATTTTTTCCCCCACACCCCCCAAATTCAAGACATTTGGGGGGGTGGGAGGGTCCTCTTAAAAGGTAGAGTCTGTGTTCTTCAAAATATATTCAGTGTTTTCAGCAAAGTTGATCTGACTGTCCAGGAACAACCCAAAGTATTTAAAATTTGCCAGTTTCAACAGGTTGGCCATCGAGAGAAACTGGACCCACTTTAAGGTCTAGATCATTTAATTAGCTCTATGTTCTTAAGAGAATGAAAAACTAATAATAAATAATACAGACTTTGCAGTATTCTGATTTAGTAATGTAATTATATTAGTTGTGTTACCACCAACACGCCACTAGAGGCAGCACCAACCCCGAAAAGATGCGACTAAGGAGCAGATTTAGAAGAACAGAGAAAGATACAGAGTTTGGTAAAAACTGTGAGCTTTGCTGAAGTAAATAAAGGTTGGTGGAGCTTCACTCTCAGCAGGGATTTGAACTTGTGTCTTTATTTACTTCAGCAAAACTCTCAATTTTTACCAAACTCTGTATCTTTCTGTTCTTCTAAATCTGGGGTTCTGGTTGGTGCTGCCTCTAGTGGTGTGGAGGAGGTAACACAACTAATAAAATTACATTACTAAATCAGAATACCGCAAAGTCTTTACTATATTTATTATTAGTTTTTCATTCTCTTAAGAATGTAGAGCTAATTGAATGATCTAAACCTTAAAGTGGTTCCAGTTTCTCTCGATGACCAACCTGGTGAAACATTTTAAATATCTTGGATTCGTTTCTGGACACTCAGATCAACTTTGCTGAAAACACTGACTATAATTTGAAGAACTCATCTCAGAAACTCTACCTTTAAGAAGACTTAGAGATGTTTAGGTGAAACATCTAGACTCTAGTTGTTTCACCCCTGTGTCTTGAATTTGGGGGAAAATCGTATTTTATTTATCACTACAGAAGTGAAACTGGTGGGTTTGGTTCCTCACCAAAGGTTAAGAAACTCTGGTCCAGTCCAAACACACCTGGTGACATTCTGTGTGATCTAAAGCCCTTCAGCCAACGGTCTGTTCTGATTGGTCGTCTCCTCCAGGTCCCGCCTCCAGTCCATCAGGGACTCCGTCGGCGGCCATGTTTCTGCCGCCCTGCAGCTGTACCGGGACTCTGCCGCCGGCCTGGACGTCGCCGTGGCGACGCGGCGCTCGGCCGCCGCCCCGTCGCTCGCCGACATGCTGGCGTGGCTTCAGGACGCCGAGCGTTTCTACGGACGGCAGTATCCTCCCTCCCTCCCTGCTCGCCGTCTGGGCGCCGTGGGGTTTGTGAGGTTGTCCTCAACGCTCGGCCAGGTTCCTGCAGAGGAAGACGCTGCTGCTGACGCTGAGGCGGGACGACGGCGCCCAGCTGGGGGGGGCGGCCAGCGCCTGGAGGAGCCTGGACTCCCCTGAGGCAGAGCAGCAGATCTCAGGTCAGGGCGTCACTCACCTGAGTCAGGAAGCTACGGCAACCTGGCATCATGGTGTGTCGGCATCACCGGGAGCAGAGGTTCCCAAACTGTGGGGCGCGCCCCCTAGGGGGGGCGTCGTGTCATTGCAGGAGGGGCGGAGGAAGCTGTCTGGATGAAACCTGAATGCTGTATCTGCTGAGGTTTTACCTTAGAATGACCGACTCTGTTATTCCTCTGTCAGATACAGCAGGTCTTCCACACGTCCCATATCTGTGTCTCTGTCACTTTTATCAGCAGTTAAAACTGTTTAACCCCTTCTTGACTGGAAGGTGTTGGCGCTGACACATCTAAAGTTGCAGTACCGTAATTCCGCCACATGTGGCGCTAGCTGGAAAATTCCAATGGTTTCTGAAAGTATCTTTCCAGCAAGTATCGGGTTAATACAGTAATTTCACAGCTGCAGCTGCAGAGAGTGAAATTAATCTGGAGGGAACTTGGTTAATAGACGGTATATTTCGGAAATAACTTTCTGGATATTGAAAGTTCGGGTTGTTATGGATACATGAGTAAGTTTATCATCTACAGGACATTTAAAGAAATACTTACAATTAAAATAAGGAAGATTCATTTAGGCAGACGCTCGAAACTCCGGCGTTAAAAAGTTAATCCGTTAACATGTGGTTTTTCCGAGCCGCCTTTAAACGCAACATGACGCTACATGCTGGGTTTCCACCTGAAGGAGACCAGATGCTGCTGGAGCTACAGGTGTTAGAATCATGGCAGCAAAACGCAAAGAACTTTTCACAGTTTTTCCCCAAACTAACTGAGTGAGTTAGTAAAACTGCTGGATGCAGGTAAAGTAGCTAAACAACGACTAGCTAACATCAATACAGCAGCTGAAGCTTAACCAGTAGCCTGTAGGTACCGATGTTGTCTCTTCCTCTCTTCCTCTTACATCTTGTTCAACCAGGCGGCCATTTGTAATCCATAGGGGCCCAGAAAACGTTTGTGAACCTCTGACCTGGAGTGATTCTGATTCTTCCATTCATGTTTGAGAAATCCTTTAATCTCCATGGCAACCTGTCCAAAACGCCTGCTGGACTGAGCCTAGTATAGAAGCTTCAATTAAAGATGTCTGACTGTCTGAAACGTCTCAGATATCAGCAGTTAAACTGTGACGGGACATGGAGTAGATTTAACATGTCGAACTTTCTGTTCTAGAAAATACGCGAAATGAGTGACAAACAATAAAAAAACACTAATTTATCTTTCAATCTGTTCTACCAGAACTCCTCTGGGTCACATGCTGCAGAAAATCTTCTGTTAATCACATTTTAAATCCAATTATCAATCAATAATTAACCGTCATTATTGGTAGTAGGGCAAGAAGAGATGTTGACTTATTTAGCTGCAGATGCTACAAACATTCACTAACAGATGTGATGCTTTTTACGTTTTAGGCAATAAAATGTTTATTTTCTAATCCAAAAAAGAAATTAGGAAAAATTTCTGTACACAGTAAAAATGTTGAATTAACACCCCAAATTGTCTATATGTGTCCAAGTCAGCTGGTGTTAAATTCAACACTACAGAGTCACATTAACATTTACTACAGTGTTAGTGTTAAAATATATTAAAGTAACACCAGTGTAGAGTTGATCACTAAACATAATGTGGTGTTAAAAAGTAAATAATTGACCCACAAGGTGTCAATATCAATCAAATCCAGTGGAAAATATTCAAAACACACAGAAATGGAAAGTTTAACTTTTATTAAACCCATTTCAGTAAATAGACCAACATTAATTTAACAAAAAAATGGGTGACAAACTTATAACACTTTCAAAAGTGTTACTTTAACACCAGCTGACTTGGACACATATAGACACTTTGGGTGTTAATTCAACACCA
>CAEGAF010104164.1:0-14725 GCA_903067075.1 Micropoecilia bifurca
CCATCCATCCATCCATCCATCCATCCATCCATCCATCCATCCATCCATCCATCCATCCATCCATCCATCCATCCATCATTTAAATATCTTCAAGTGTTCAGATTCAGGTCAATATATATTGTAACTTACCTTTTTTTTCTCACAGTCTGACATTGAATCAAACTAAAGCTTTACACTTTTAGGTTAGCTACAATTCCCATAATTATTGGGTCAAGGTTTGGATTTGCAACAATAGTGTTTCATAACATGTGTTTCCCTTAAGAAGAGGTGAAACTGAAATTCCGAAACTGATCCCAAACCTTCTGTAAAATGTAATTCATGCAAATCTGATCTGGGGTCATCTAACTTAAACTCCTCTTTGCTTCTTTTTAATTGTGTGGCATATCTTTGTTCAGGCTGGCAGCACCTCCCTCCCCGCTGGCCTAGGGAACAGTGGGAGGCAGAAACTCTGCGCAGTTCTCAGCCCCCTATGAGGAGTCCGACATTATTTTCCCACTAACACTTAAGATTATCTACACATTCCTTCAGCATTCCTCAGTCCTCCTCTGCACACAGGGCACTTTATCACATGACTAGCGCTCTCGTCTTCACAATTTGAGTTTAATGAGAGACATGTCAGGAAAAACTAGAACGCATCAATGCCGACTGCATCTGATCACTGGATACAAAGTAACTGTGTCAGTGCTAATTCTTCCCACCTTGGTAAACTGACTTTGACAAACTGACTTTTTTTTTTTCAAAGACTAGACGTTGAAGTGCAGCAGAGGAAGTGTACTGGTGTTTTCTGAGGTTTTTCATTCGTTTCTAATTGGAAATTGCCTTTTAGACGGATTGTTCACTCAGCGCTTCCTTCTCTTGGTGTCATAAAGTGAACCGTAAAACAAATTTCACCTATAAATTTGTCAGATATGAACAGCTTGAGTATGGATGGATTTCAAATGAAGCTGTAATGCTGTGTTAAAAATGAAAAAAAGCTGTGTGATGATGCTGATGGAAAACCCCCTTTTGCTTGGCTTGTGATTCACACAGGCAGAGTGACATGACATGACCAACTGAATTGCATTTACAGTAACATTGTCTCCATCAGTGGTCCTAATAAGGCAAGTTTTTAGAAAAGCTCTCCTTTTAGGACCTGATTTCTAGTGAAAGAAGTGGAAGGAACTTTCATTATGGTACGTGTCTCAATAATTTTAGAAAAAGCGTCTCCTTACCGAAAGAATGGAGTAGGATAGAACAGAATATATTTTACTGATCCCAAAGGGGAAGATGTCTATAATAGACAATGAAAAGAGATGAAAGAGACGATAGTTCAAATTCAGAGATATTGAATAAAATGCTACCTTTTTATAAGGTTTTTGTTATGTTATGTTAGAAGGTCTAACTTCTACTCACTCACTCAAGAATAAAGTTTAAAGAGAATTTAAGGACCAATCAAATCAGCAAGAAAAGTTTTTGTTGTTGGTGGTGTCCAAATTGCCCAGGCATGAAAGGCAGAGGTTATACTATAAGAATGAGGATGAAGCCCCCAAAGGCCCAAATAATTGATTTCCACTCATTCATAGTCTGCAGAATTTGTTGATGACTTGCCCTCCTGAATCTGTAATCCAAGCCAATCGATGACACTCATTTATCTTGAGTCATATACAAACTCTATATCCAACAAGTCGAGCAAATTCAAATAAAAGATTGACTTCAGGTTTATGCTCCATCACTAAAATGAGAACTAATATAACACATAGTTCAGAAGCCATGTGGATAGATAAAATTATTCAAAGCAAGAATAATTATCAAATAATATTTAGGTTTAAACTGCTGCAGATAGACAGAAAGGAAAAAGGAAGTTGAGAAGGTGGAATGGCACCCGTAGGACCCGTGGAACATTCACAGCAGTGCTAATCCGTCTCCAGGACATGAGGAAGAAAGCTGGCCGTGGCATGACAAACAGAGCAGGCCTGAGAGAGAACTCTGCTCTACATGCAGGCCACCCTTGAACATATGCGACATCCATGCAAAAAGACCTACAAACAATCACACGCACGCCTATAACTCAATTCTCAGCCTCCTTAATCACACCTCAAATTACAGTAACACCCACAGCGACCCCACTGGTCTAATTGGAATGGGGGCTCATGCTAGAAGGGGCACATTTTTCTTTAGCTGGCCTTTGTCATGTGGAGACAGTTAATCTGTTTTCTTAACAGCCTGACTTCCCCATTGACTAATGTTCAGGCCCACTGCTGGGCCTTATTAAAGTACAATACATTCCAATGACACACTCAATCTAGTCTTTTGTTTTGTCCACCGGGCCGTCAGTAACTTTGTGTCTCTTGTGGACAAGCGCATGGCTGAGCATGGACAGTGAGCATGGAAAAAGCTCTTATACAAATCTCACTCATGTAACTGTATACTGTTATTATTTCTTTAAAGACCTTGTATTAGATTTTATTTCCATTTAATGTGGTAATGAGGTCTATTTGGGCTCATTGATTATTATGAAATATGGCATATTATCAAAGTAAATTTAAATTCTGGTGAAGATATCATTTATTGGAGTCAAATAGCTACATTTCCAAATTATGTATTCTGTGTAGATTTGAGAAAGTTACATTGTTTTTCAAAGCAATGTAACTTAATGTAAGCTAAATTGACGTGGAGCCAACGAGAAAAATTATGTGATCAACAAGCTGGGCATGAAAAGACCAAAATTGTAAAGGTGCAAAAATTAAACGGTTGAAATAACCAACAGCTTTTCTCCTTATGTGACACACCCATCACAGCAGTTGTCAATTCAGTAACTATGTACATGTACCTGAAATTTCCGACAACCACTTACTATTTGTCATAGATTGAAAAAAATCGGAAAGAAAAAAAAATCCATCCAGAGTGTTTGTCAAGAGCAAGATGTAAGAACTATGCGAGAGAGCAGTTTTCTGTTTTTGCTTAGTACGAATTGGGTCTAAGTGTTCGTAACCACATTACACTGTTCAACCTTGGACATGTTACCACGGTGAATCAGAGGACAATACTAAAACAGACAGGACAGACAAATGTATGTGTGCAGCTTCAAACTTCAGCCAATTAGAGTGGCCAATCAACCTGACACTCTTGAAATTTGAAGCCAAGTCTTTTTTGCAGAAATGCAGCACTGCTAAAATCTGCATTCCATCCTTTTAGATGGGATGCACCTAATGATTCACATTTTCACGCCATGCCTCTTGAGTTCATGTTTCTGCCTTGTCCTTTGTGTGTCAGTTTATCGAACCCAATTGCACCTTGTCTGATGATCTACCCGATTCACCTGGTTGCTGTAGCACTTAAGCTCTTCACAGCTTCTGCCTCATTGCCAGATTATTAACTGCATGAGCGAGTCAGAAATCCAGGGTTGTTTTTCCTTGCCCCTGTTTGGTCTCCAAGTTTCTGACCTAATTCATGTCCCTGTGTTGTTTTTATTTTTTGTTTTCCTGTTTTCCTACCCCACGACTGACTTCTGCAAGCTTTCTCATAACTGGATCATGACTCATGCCCCAAACACAGACCTCCGAGATTCGCTTGCCCCATTGGATGAGTAGTTCGATATCTAATTCTCTGTGAATGATCATTGCCTGATTACTCGCACCACTACTGGATTGTGGACTGTGGAAGGTTTTGGTGTCCTTCATGTTCACAGGCAGAAAACCCCACAAACTATGTAGAGTTTTTGCCAGCTTACTCCACTCAGCCAAATATTAAGTCACTTTGTCACTTGGAGCTCCCAAACTTTCAGCCTTTTTTCAAAAAACAGTCCTTCCTTTTCCTGAATATGAGACATGCTTGAACTGCCCTTTCACTCTTCTTTTCTCTGTAAATAGTAAAGATAGTCCCTTAAAATGTGAATCTTTCTCAGCAAGTGATTGAAAATGGTCTGAGCCAACCGCTCAGTCCTCTGGCCTGTGGTATGATAGTTAAAGTCTGTCTCTATTTTTCTTTCATAAGAGGAAGAATAAGTCGGGGATCCTGTAGGATATTCAAGTATTGCAAAGCTGAATAACTGCTCATATTTGTACTCCATCTATAAAGACTTTCTGAAGGCAGCAATCGGCAAAGGACAAGACTACTGGTACAATATGAAGCCTTTTCCATTTACTGACATACATGTTCGCATGGTATAGACTGTCTGACCTTTACAAGACCAAATTGGCGGGGGGAAAAAACAACATTTTGCAAGAGTTTGAATCACAAGTAGATATAACATTAAAAAAAAGCATAAAAACTGCCAAGATAACATGTTGTGCATCACTATGCATAACTGTTTTTTAGAGATTTAATCCAAGTCATAGCTGGAAATCATCTTGATGTCTTTTCAACAGAGTTTATTCGAATTAAAACGAGGGTCACAAATTTACTTATCCTAATACTAGTTAGCCACTGGACAAAAATGACAGATCAACAACTGAATTTGCTGCCTCTTTACCCTGTTGTATGATTTGATGAAGCTCTGCAGTGGGGAAATGGATACATCTGATGACTGAAAGTCAAGAGGGAGAGTTGTGGTTAGGAGGTGCCACAGGACTCTCTTCACCCAATTGTCTATCTTTGACACGCTATTTCTAGTGCCGTCTCCTCTCCATTGCCTCTTTCATCCAGCCCAAGCTTGTCACTGTGATCCCTGTGCTGAAAAGGTAAGACAATCTGGAGGTATGGGGTGAAGGGTGGTAGATGAGTTCCTGGGGTGGAAAGTGGTCTGCTCTGTTTTCACATTGCTTAAGCCAGGATCATCCACTGAAAAAAAAAAGTAATGTTCTCAAAGCTCAGTTTAGAGTCTGTGGTGTGACATCTCTTTGAATTAGTTTTAGATCTTATCCCTTTGAAAAGAGGATAAGAGCAAGATAGTGTACACACTGTCTTGCTCTTGTTCCTTCTCTCTGCATGTGAGGATGTTTTGGTGTGCATTTGGCTGCAAGGACTGAAGCGCTGATGTATGGCATCGTTTAAAATAGCCCAGACAGACATCCAAGCAGCTGTGACCTCAGATCCCCCAAACTCTCGGTTAAATTTATTGACCACTCTGGTTCTCAGACGTAAGTGTCTGCATATTCCACAACATTGTTCAAGCTAACCTCAGAAAAAACATGAAGTTAATTGACATTGACAATTTATATATTTTGTTACTATTGATATTGCTTCTGTTCCCCCATTGTAGACTTTGACTATGCTATAGAAAATGTATTTAGCTCATTGGTTGTCAATGAACTAAATGAGTAGAAGTACATTACATATTGGAAACATATTGTTTCCAATATGTTTCCAATATGTTGGAAACATATTGGAACATATTGGAACATGTTCCAATATGTTGGAAACATATTGGAACATGTTTCCAATATGTTGGAAACAATATGTTTCCAACATATTGGAAACATATTGTTTCCAATATGTTGTTTCATAATGTTTCCAATTCCAGTACATAACATATTGTTTTTTCCATCCCCTAAAAAAACAAAACAAAACAAAAAGATAAAGAAACTAGCTAAAGATAAAGAAACTAACTGGGATTTGGGGAAATCGAATACTTACTAACAGGCAAACCTCCCTTCAGGAGCAACCATTAGGTCATTCACAACCAATTCAGTCAATGCTGTTGCCATCATGACTGGCTTTGACTGTGCCAGAACTATTAATGTCTTCTGCACTAACACACTCTTGGTGCAAACACAGCCTGGTACGTTTAGCAACATTTCCCCTTGGTGCAACTGGTGAAGGACAGAATAAAATAGCTTGTCCTTATTGAACCCTCATAACCCTTAGGTCTTCATCAGCACTGACATCAGGAAGTTTAATTTGTGTCGTCAGATATGACACCCTTCGGAATGCAGCTTAAATGTATGATTTACAGGAGTATAAGAACAAGTTACAGTGATATGAATTGTTAAAAAGCCTGAAGTGGTATAAAATATTAAGGTGCAAAATAACTTGGGGGAGACTTTCCATCTGATTAAACAGTTGCATAAAAGCCCTTATATTTATAATTTATCTATGACTAGTGTAGTCTATTTCAACAGTGCATACAGAATATTAGGAACGATTAGAAAAAAAAACAAAAACAGGTGCGGATGTGTATTGGAGTTGCTTTTCCAAAAAAAGACACCAAAGTGGTTTGTGAGTTGTAACCTTTAAGAAGAGACTAGCTGAAAGAGCAGAGCACTTTTAATAGAGCTCAACTACATTGTATCTTAATGATACAAAAATGACAATTGTAAACACAAAGCAAAGGATGAAAACTATGTACATTTATACACATGTGATGGCATGAAACAGCAAGGGACAAACAGATGGATTTACTGCTGCTTTGAAATGAAACTTATTGTGGTTAGAGCACACAAAATGTTACACATTCAACTTTTGAAAACTTAGACTCCCAGTTATTTTCACTTTGTTCCAATTTGACCTGGAGACTTCATTACGTAAAAGTAGAGATGTTATAAATATACACTTCAGTTTTGCATTGTCAGGTAGGATGCCATTTCTAGTCCACCTCATATAGCTGGAACTAGAAATTTACATACATTGTATAAAATGAATACTTTCACAGAACTTTGCATTACTTGAAATGTAAAAGTTTGCATGTACTAAGATTCTTAAAGGTTAATTCATGATATCGGAGGAAACAGAGGCACACCTGTGGATGTATGTTAAGGCATTATCTAAAGCACTATCTAAAAAATGTTTTATTCGTCCCAAAGTGAATTAAATAAATAGGTAAAATTATATCTAATCTAAAAATGATTAATGTGTACGCATTTATATGTTGCAGGTAAGTTTTTGATTTAAACCTTTTTACTCTGTGTCAGTGCCAGTTGATGCATCAATTTTGTCTATATAAAAGGAAAACTGGCACTAAAAGGAATTTAAGTCTGGACACAATTTGTGTTTTTTTTCCCTTTGTAGTGTACCAACACAGTATGATCAAAACACATTTTCAAATATTGGAATTTGTGGAAAAATAGAGGAGTAGGGGTCATGTAAATTGTAGAGATACTGCATTGTTTTCTGATTCCACAGTATATGCTTGCAGAAGAGCGGAAAAAGGAAAATATAATTTCATCAATGGAAATTTTAAAGGAGAAAGGTTAAAAAAAGGCATACTATTTGGAACTGAGTCTCTGCCAGAAAGGGGACATGACAATTTTGAACTTTTTTGCATTTCATACATGCAATACTGTGCAATTCATCAAGCAAACACACAAACCAGGATGCACAATAAATATTAGTAGAGCCAACATTATGTAACCTTTGTTGAAACTTTTAAAACTCCCCATTTTTTAATCACTTCAAGTGGTAAATTATGGATATTTTCCCTTTTATTTTTGACACTGATGCAATTTTGACTTTTGTAGAGCTGAGAAGCATATCCCATTCATGAAAGAAAACAAATTAACATTCCATTCAGCTCATGTCATACATTAACTCAAACCTCTGTACCTATATACAATTGCTTGCTACAGTATTCACACCTAGTTTGTCAGCACAATATGTTCAGCCGTGCAAAGGAGCTTGTGATGTACCTGTGAACTCATTACATTCTAATCCCTGCAAGGTACACAGTCATTAGAGCATGTCAAATCGGCTGTTTTGGGCCTGACACCTGGGATGGATCTATCGATTTTTCATGCATTCCTTAATTCCTAAGAAGAAACGAGTTACATTTATAAAAGAACAGAATTCACCCACCAGGATGGCATTAGTACAGTGCTGTGAAAAGGTTCATAGCTTAGATGATTAGTAAAATTGGCGGTAGAAAAAGAAGACATCTGCTACATGTTACTTGATTTATGTTTGTAGCTAAGTGTTTACAGTCGTAAACACGTTGATTCAACCCCGTTCTGAATAACAAAGGCTAGGTCTGTGCAAGTGAAGCAAGAGCTGCGGCCCTCCTTTATAATATCATCTATAACCAAACAAGATAGTGGAAACCGCAAGGTCAATCTTTAGACTCATTCACAATAAAACGCCTGTGGGACAAGACCCTGCATTTGCCCACTCATTACCTATTTACAGGCTCCCACACACTGTTGTCCACACACTGACCCACTCTTCATTTCTGTGTCGCCCTTAGTGACGTCTATCTGTGCAGGGTGATGACGGGAGTAAGGAACATATTGGTGATATGTTTATGATATGAATGTCATGTAAGTTCCTGAAAGGGCAAAAGATGAGGAGGGATGTTTTTTTTATTATTATTTTTTTTTTATATAGTCCTGTCATCAGATCAGCAACCACTTCAAACAAAGTCCAGTAAAAAGCAGAGCGAAGCTCCGCGGTTGCTGCCAGCTTGTAGGTGGCGACCCGCCGACCACCTTCACAGCAGGGGGTTTGAGGGGGGTTTCTTGTGTGTTGTCACCTCCAGGCTGTCCTCCATCAAATGTCTGCCCATTGATATCATCTGTATGTGACACAAAAGAAAGAGAGAGAAAAAGACTAGATGTTAGACTTCAGCAATGTAAAGAGGTAATTCAGAATTTTTGAAAAAGTACAGTGAATGAGCATTGTTCATTATGAATCCATCTTAGTTAAGGTGAAAGCTGAGGGCCTATGACCAAAGTGGGCTTCTGCCATCTTAAAACAACTCCAATCTCAAACACAATTTATATTAATGTCATTACATGAACCTTGAACTTCAGGGCACATTTGCATTATATATATACATGAGTACAATAAACGATCCTCCCATGTGAAATATGGACAAATTAATTGAGATAAAAGGTAGGATTAAATAAGTGTCCACTTCTTCCTACTACTTTTCAAACATAAAAGTAGTGGTAAAAAAAGACTTGGTTATGTCTACACATGTTTTCTCTGTCCTACTGATTGCTTGTTTTCTTCTTTTTAAGCACTTGTTTGAATAATAAATCTAAATCAAATCAAGTCATCATGTAAAGCAGTACAACAAAAAAGAAAATACTGTTGTAGTGTCAGTGGATGTTGTTTTACAGAGTTTTACACAGCCTAACCCTCTTAGATATTTAACCCTCCCACGGTCTTCAGAGATAGAGTCATTTATACCCCACGTGTTTTTTACTGTGTGCGTGGTCCAGCAGGGTCGCACTGACCCCGTGTGCACTTTTTTGTGTGTGTGTGGCTTCGGAAACTGACAGTCAGACAGAACAACCTCCCACTTCCCCTCTGTCCAATTGTGACATTTGCTGTTTGAGGCTTAACAGAACAGGAACTGTTTTACATGTCCTCTTCTTACCACGTTTGTGTTCATCTGCTTTTTGTGTACAAAATGGCATAATGTAAATGTCGGTTTGAAGGCCAACAAATAGTATTACATATGATTACTATTTTGTCTATGAGACTGGAATCAATTCAAGATGAAATGGGAAGCTCTCAGTCATAGACTCAAAGCTGTTGGCCTTAGCCGTCAGGTCCATCTCATCTAGATTTCTGCTAAATGAACAGAAATATCTGCTGCTTGTAATGTCATAAGACATTTCACAAATGTCTTATGGCATCTCACTTCCAAGTACAGAGAAAATGCCTTGATGTCTTTTTACCTTCATGGACTATATATATATTCACATAAACTCAGACACAAAACTTTCCTGCTGACATCAGTGAAAGCTCAGCTCTGCTACACTTTCATCCTCATATGTCAGTGTCATCTGTCTTTATTCCTCTTTCTCGTCTAGCTGATGACAACTTGGAAATGGATTCCTCCTATTCATTGCCCATCCCTCTCACCAGTCCTCAGTATAAATTCCAGCTTGACCCAACCCAACGCTGCTAGGAAACACAAGTGCACAGGAGGCACTGTAATGCTCTCAGCACAGTAGGATCTCACACACCCATAGATGGGAAGATGAGAGGGATCTTTTTTTAATGTCTCAGTGTGAGGTGCTCCCATAAGCCTTGTGTAAGTGTAAAAAAAAAAAAAAATTAGAATCAACATAACAAAATATGCATAAATATATATTGGTTGCAGATGTGATTAAAGATGGAAAGGCATGGAACAGGAAATGTACATTTTGAAGAGAAGTATTTTGTTACTTGTTCTAAAACAGGCACATTCAGCAGTTATTTAAATTGCAGTCTTTCAATCTGGACATGGCTATTACACTGCTCCAAAGTAGGACAATCTAATTGGTAATCCAGTATATGTTCAAGGAATATGAAGAATTCTTTTGCAAAACAAGGAATCTAAACCTCTTTTTTTTAAGTGAAAGAGAAAACACATTTCTTTTCTCGAGTGTCCGATTATTTATTTTTCCTTTCCTTCAAGTGTCTATGAATTTACATTCTTTTGTTGGGCTGAGCAGAAACAACTCATCCCTAACCGAGCTCCTGGGTTTCTGTGGATCCCTCTGTGAACAGGGAATGGCAGGGCTTTGGAGAGCGGAGTGTTTCTTGTGCCAGTGATTTTTTGTTGTTCTGGTAGACAATAGACAAAGACATCATTTATCCCAAGTCAGATTGCTGTTATTGCGTAATAGCAGTGGGGTGTATCTCATGGCAGAGATGTCAGAACACTGAGATTTAAAGGAACAAGTCAACGTGCATCTCCACAGGCCAGCTGAATGAAAGATTAATGAAGCAGATTATTTCAAATGAAAGTTACAACACAGTTTGAGAGAATTGCCAGATAGTGTCATATTGTAGGCTCCTGGCACTTTAAATGGTGTCTTCATCCGTCCACCCCGTGAGAAGGTACAATACTTTATCCTTACAAACAGAAACAATTGACAGTTGTGCTTAAGGAGCTACATACAGTAACCACAGTTCTAAAGATGCATAAATATGTCCATGTGAACTGTCTTAAGATGCACTTGTGAAAACGTTGATAACAGGCTTTTAGTTTTTCTAATACAGATGAAAGCAGTTCAGCAAAAGACTTAATCAGCAACCATTTCAAAATCAGGTGTGATGAAAAAGGAAAACACCTAAAACATGCAGGACTAGTTGCTTCGACAACCGGGGTTGGGAAACAATGTTTTTTGTGATTTTACGTACCTGTAATAATTTGATTATTTATTCTTAAATATGAGCTGGATCTGATTTCTTGTAAAGTACCATACGATCATTCATTGTGATTTAGCACTATTTAAATCCACTGAAAATTAAATTTACTTAATCCAGCGCTCATTTAGCAAAATGAGCGCTGGATTCGTCTTAATTGTGTGAACTTTCAAAACCAGCAAATACTCAGTTTGAGCAAACTTGCGAAACCGTTTGTAAGATTTCATCTTCATTGAGTTTCTTACTTACTTCTGTCACGTTTTAGAAATAAAAACCTATCAAAAACACCTGCTTTGAAATATTATGTCATAACATTCGATACCACTGAGCCATTGTTGAACATGGTAGAAACCTGAAAAAACAAGCTGGACTGAAGCAGCTTAGAACACAAAACAATCCAAGATGAAAACGTAATGTGGTTTTGTTGTCATAATCAAACAATGTTAGCAGATAAGCCATTCTTTATAAGCTGGCTCATGTGTAAATCCGCCAAATATAAAGGGGGAAAAGCAGAAAAGATCAAGGAAGACAGAAAAACAACGGGTGGGAGGGAGCGGGGAGGAGAGCAGTTGGCCTTTTAAGTGGAAGAAGGATGGATATCCTTCATCATTCATATTAAGACAGATGGAATCAATCACTTTAAGTCAGATCAAGGCTGTGCAGGGGCACAGGGACATGCGTCTTCCACTAGATTGTCAATTACTAAAAGACAAATGTCATTTAAGTAATAAAAGTGTTACGCAATGAATGACAATAAAACCTAATAAAAGAAGGTCAGAACTAATACATTAGATTGGACAATATATACTATAAAAAATGCTAGCTTTATATTGCTATTTAGACCTAAAGTAGACTAAAAAGACAATTGTGTAACTTTACAACTGATAAAAGCTCTGATATAAACACACAGCTTCAGGACCTTGTTGAACTGTGTGTTGGCAAAGTGTGTGAGAATTGGTTCATAGTATCCTTTGTCACTAATGCTTTCCCAGATGGGCTAGCTTGTGTGTTTAGAGAAACAATTTCCCACTGGGCAGGGAGAAAACACAGCTGCCTGTAGCAAGTCTGACTAAAACAATAGAGTAGCTCTGGCCAAGAGGCAAAGCAAACACAAATACAGGATGGAACAAAAGAAAGAAATAAGTATTGATCATCATTTGAGGACATTTTAAATAAGAAAATGTAAAATTTTTATTGACATCTTTATTGATTTCTAAACAGTTTCTTTAAAATGTTTGTAATTCTATGTTGGTTGCCTACAAAGCATTACAAAAATTGGTAATGCTGGTAAAATATACTACTTCTGACCTCAACACAATTTTCTCTTCAATGTAAAATTTATCTCAGTTACAAATATTCACAGGTGAATCATTCAGGTTAACTGCCTGTAGTAGTAATTATGAGACAAACTGGCTCAACTCTGAATCATGGTCATTGATCAGTCCAAGTATATTTATTTGTTTCTGGTGTTTTGTAGAAAACAAGCAAACAAAAACAACAGTCCGGCAATAATGTAACTATGTTGCAAAAGAATTACAAGGTGCTTATATGTCAAATGACATTCAGATTATCTTGTTTAGAGCTGAGAAAGTCTTGAAAGGTTACTGGTTTAAGCTTAGTTTCTCTCAACTCAGAAAATACAGCATATGACAAGTCTTTACTCATCCACTTGTAAAAGAATGTAATGTTCCACCTTTGCATCTTACCTACTTTCTGTTTAGCTTGGTGTCAAGTAAAAATATATCCGCTTGTCACACAAAAGACGTTCTGAAAATTAAAAAAATTAACGGAAACATGTCAAACTTATCTCTGTCTCAAAGTGATTTTGTCCAACTCATCATTGTCCTTAGATCTGACACAAACAATACACATAAATACTATACAAAGGTAGGTATATTTTAACACTGATCCACCCGTGTAATGGTTCAGTAATCCATCAAGGAACAAATATGGTGAGATGTTCCTAGAAAACAAAGTCGGTAACACGTTATTTGAAGGGGGGTGAATAAGACTGACATGACACTGTCATAAACATGACATGTCATGAACATGAATAAGTCTTCATGAACATTTATGACTGAGCGTCATTCGGTAAATTATGACACTTTTAATAGAAAGTTGACATTATTCAAAATATCTTTGTTATGACAACTTGATATTAACCAATAATGTCTGTTTGAACTTTACCTTTAATAACATAAAGTTGCCTAATTTTTAAAGTGCAATCAGTAATAATTTTATATTAAAATCATGCTGTTTAGAGTTGGCTACAGATAAACTGAATGTTTTTATTCTTTCTTTTTACTTTTAATAATGATTTTAACTCTTTAAATCTTTTTCAAACTCTGTCTTGTTCTGTTTTTATTTTTATTTCAAATTGTGCAAAGCACTTTGAAATGCCTTGAATCCTTGTAAGATACAAAAACTCTGAGATTTGAGAATCCTTGTAAGATGTCGAGGTTTGAGATGTTTTAAAATGTCTATTTGTCTATTTCTGTTTTCATTTTTATTTTAAGTTGTCTAAAACACTTTGAAATGTCTTGCTGCTGAAATGTGCTATACAAATAAAATTTGATTGATTGATTGATTGATTGATTATAACAAATTTATATGTGTGTTATGTCATGTTTAAGACGGTGTCATGTTAGTCTTATTCACCCCCCTTCAAATAAAGTGTAACCACAAAGTAAAACCTGTAGGCGGCCCATGTGTTTGATCCTGTGCATAAATCCTGGGTGAACCTGAACTGTGCTCCACAAAGGAAATATGCTGTTGTCCACTCAGACTTATCACACTGTCACAATGTTTGACTCTGAGTTGACAAAGCAGATTTTCCAGACTGAAAACATACTTGTAGTTACTACAAATATTCTAATCTTTGTTGTTATAATCATATTTTTTTTTAATACCAATGAATGGCATTTACTCCGAATACCTTAATAGCACCAGTCTATATTTAAGTGTAGCCTTCTGTGGAGCATTGCATTTGAAACGTTCACAAAGTTGACTATGCCTATATTTAACTTTGACATTTTTATAATAGCTTTAAAGCACCTCTGCTCTGCTTTCTGTATGCAATTATATGACAGCTGAAAGCAGAGGATAGATTGATGCCGTATTAAATGTGTGTTGTGGAAGTTGATGGAATCAGTATCTTGCTTCATGCTTCATCATGCCTCATGTCTGTTCCTTCCTCTCTCTGTCTTGGCTCCCACAGCTGCCTTGACCTTGCATTCCCCCTCCCTGTTAAGCAGTTCACGGGTGGCGGATGCAGTGGTTGGGAACTTTGAAGCAGCTTGTGAGTCTGGCTTTTGACAAGGCAAGGCCACCGAGTCTGCTGCATGGTGAGCTTTCATTAACACCAGTGACTTCTGACACAGTTTTTACTCCTCACAAAGCCAGCCACATAAATTTAAGCAAGCACAAAACAGGGGGATTTATGAAGCTCATGGTGAGTATACATAAGAATACATGCAAATATACTCTCCGACGCATGATGTGGGTGATAGCTCTTCATCGTGATATATACTGCCAGTACAGAATTATGTTGATGGGAAGAAGTTAAAGGAGAATTGCTTTGAATAAGATTTTTGTTGGGTACCAGGTTGGGTTTGCTTCTTTTCAGCTCTGACCATCAGAGGGCGCCAGGGGGCCATTTTCCCTTGGTGGGTGTTGCCGGCAGTTTCCTGCGGGACGCACCTGGCTCCAATGATCATCTAGAGGAGGATTTAAG
>CAEGAF010104191.1:0-26361 GCA_903067075.1 Micropoecilia bifurca
ATGACAAGCTTCTGCATTAGCTTTACCCTGACTTTGTTTGACTGCCAGGGCAGCAGGGATTAATTGTGAAATGAACACTAAAGCTCAGACAGGAAGACAGCTGTGTTTGTGTTCATAAATCTGAGTCCTCTGCCTCTGGAGCGTTTCCAGTCATCAGCTCAGACTCTTCCAGTAACGTAGGATTGCAGCAGATTTATTGCACTTCTGCTCAGGATTCTCCTCTGTTTTTCTTTAGCCACAGCAGCAGTCGGATTACAATATGGGTGATCTGGGGTATTAATATTTAAAAAGCACTGTTGGTCTAACAGTTGTTGCCACCGAGGGCTGGCCTATGGCCTAGTTAGCACAGGTAAATGCTGAGGGTGCCAGGAGTCTTGGGGCGCCATAAAAAGGGGCAAGAAAAAAAAGTCGTCTTTTTAATGTAAAAGATTCTGCACTAATTTAGCTCCGTAGAAGAAAATAATAAATACTACATTTAAAAATAATGATATGTTGCTTAGCTGCCCCTCTTCTTCTCTACTAGTTGGTCTGTTCCTGCAACCCGACCAAGAAGAAAGATGCTGCATTTCCATTACAAGTGTGCAAAAAACTTTGTCGATATTCCTCTAATGTGGAAATATAATTAACATAATTTTGGAATTGCGGACCATACATTAAATGAGAAACTCAATTTTGTTCTCATGATAAGTAATTAAAACATGCCACACCCTCATCATCCTACCACTTCCTGTTGTCTTCTTCATCTTTTCCGCCAGTAGCAACATCCGGTTATTGATCACATGACCCATTCCAATTTTACAATTTGCGAAATACACAAATTTCAATACAGTCAAAAAAACGACATTATCCTAGCGCGAAAACGTTTTAGCCAAAACCTTGAGTTTTTTTTCTTAAATTGGCATGTTTCTATAAGGCAAATTTATTTTTGTAATTCCAATTTGCACAATTGGAACCATGGCAGAATACTGTTTAAACTATTTAGACAGAAAGAGCCTCAAAGTCAAAAGTGACAAAAATCTCGCCTACAGCGACAAAATGTCTACTCCCATTACAGTAACTCTGGTACCAACCAGCTCGCCACTCAGGCCTCACATCTGATTCCTTCCCAGCCACTCTCCAAACAGATTACGGTTGCCACCGCATAATCCTGTTATATGTCCTGTAATCTGCAACCTGCTGACCCCTGGAGGCAGCAGGAAAGCAGCACCAGGTCCCGATGTTCTGTGTTTTGATTAGCCCGGTCAGCATGGCCGCTCCAGCATCTGTGTGTGAGAGGCTGCAGGCGGGATTTAGAGGCCTGCACAGACAGCCAGGAATGTGTGTGTGGAGTGTGTCGGATGGTATCTCGCCCTGCAGCGATAATCACCTGAAACCAGAGAACATCTCATTCTGAGAGGTTTGAGTCACGTGGCTCGGTGGAGGTAAATAAACGAGACGAGCGGGAACAGAAAACACAACGAGGCTAATTTGGACAGATGAGTGTGAGCCGCCTCTGTTTCTGTTTACACGCTCGCAACTACCGATGCCCCGGGAAAGGGAGCCGGATCGGATGCAGAGTGATTAAAGCAGCAGCAGATGCAAACAGAGCCGCAGAAACGGCTAACGTTTACAACCGACGCAGCTGTCTTTGTTTTCCGTTTGGCTGCTCAACAGAAAAATGAAAATTATAAAAAGCAAATAGTGTAAAACTGTGGGAAGGATGTGGGATAGACCCATAGCGTAATAACAAACACATGACCCACAAACATCCATCCTGGTCCATTGTTGTAGCGCGAGTCCTTGGTTTTAAACGGCACACAAAGAACTCTTTGGCTTTCGGAAATGTGGCTGGATAACACAAAGAACGTTCAAAGACCCATCACAGAGAAAACTCAACTCGTCTTTACACCGGTTCTGACTGCACTTATGTGGCAGCACCATTGTTTCCGGTTGAATAAAACTGTCAATCCAGACAGATACAATGTTTCCTGTACACCAGGATAAAATTAAATTATTTGTTTTTGCACAAATTCTTCACAAATACAGGCTGCATTACGACAAAGCCTGGGGATTAATGTGGAGACAGCAGAAGTGACGTTGCCTGTGATATGATTCAAAATAAAACTACATACTGCTACAATTAAATTGGCAAACTCAGTCCTGATTTAGTCAACATATTCCTTCTGCAGAGTAGGCCAAGACATTTTTTTCTTCAACTGGCTTATATGCTTAATACTTCGCTCCCATCAGTCACACATCCCAGGTCATTTTCACCCGACTCTCTCTGCAATATTTGAAATTTGACTCCGTTCAGGACTTGAAGGTTTAAATTCAGTTCATTAACCATCCAAATTTGACTCAATTTGACCAAGAATTTGACCAAGAAGCTTGGGTCGAGCTTCTTGGGTCAATTTGACCAAGAAGCTTGGGTCAACTTGGGTCTTTATTAACCAAGAAACTGCGATTGTGGCATTTGGTTGTTGAGTAATTCAGTCGTAAACTCTTTGACACATCCTAAACAATATTGTGGTTATTTCCAGAAAACAGGCCGTTACGTTAACAACGGTGACACAGAGCCACGTAAAAGCACGCAGCGGGTGTCTGCATTCATTCATTATTCGGTTTATATTACACTAAACTAGCAGAAACAAAGACGCACATGCCTCCCTCTGGGAACCCAGCATGATTCCGTCTGCAGCCCTGAGCCTCCTTGTGCTTTATAAACACTGTTTTTCAAGAGGGACCAAAAGTGGTTAGTGCTAATAAAAGCCACTGGAAGTCAGCGGTGGTGATGCTGATTGAATGGACAGAGGGGACATTGTGCTTCATGATGATGCTCGCTGTGGTAAACATCGGATTCGCGGAAATGCGTTCACGGCTCGTCTTGGGAGACGGCCTTGGGCCGCGGATGGTATTGTGTTTTACTGCTTTAATGTCAGAGTGCTGCGTGAACTTACCTCGCTCTTTCTTTTCCTTTGAGAAGGAGTCGAACCGTCTGCGGAGGGACTTTCTTCGTTTGCGTATTTCTGCGGGCAGAAAGGGGGGGAAAAAGAAGTTACAACAAATGTCAACCGTCGGATCGTCTGCGCTTCATTCTCAACAATAAACATTGTGCAATCCACGGTCTGAAATGTCTTTCTTCTATTTATCGTGTGTTGTTGAGATCAAACACAGCGCTGTCCACTGTGTGGAAAAGCTCGATTGTTTATGGCCATCTTTTAGGATGGAAGTGAACCCAAAAGCTCGCCAACGTCTTTCTCGTGTTCCGTACCGACTGCATCCTCAGCACAACTTTCTTCTCTTTCCTCAACAACAGAGCCGAGTGTTTCTGCAGACGAGCCGTAGCTGTTTGTTTGGACAGCCTGCGTGAGCGTAAGAAAAGGGGGTCCAAGAAAAACACAGAGACAATGTTTAATGTTTGCACTTTGGATTTCTTGTGATTCACCAACGCAGCGCTGCCTGGTTGTGAAGTGGTACGTACATGTCTTCTGTCTTCTGAGTCTTTTTCCCCCCTCTCGCTAGCATCCAAGATAGACTTTCTAAAACCACCTATTCCTGCTGTTTTATACTCACACTTACACATTTATAGGCTAAAATGTTTGTCTATCCTTTTTTTTTAAGAATTGCTCAAGCTAAGAGTCATTGCACTGAAAAATCAACTATGTTACATCTAATCTAATTTGCTCAATTTGATCGAAAATCAAATTAGATATCCAACCAGATCTGATGTGAACTAGCAGTATCCTCATACAAGAGTCGGTTCACAGGAACTTTAGATTCCTTATGTAATTTGTTTCAAAGCAGGTCCACGTTTCTCTATTCGGACTTGTTTATGTGCAAGAATCCAGGGGTCTGGTGTTTAGAAATGACTAATCCGAGGATGGATCAGTCTTTTCCCGATTACATAAGGATTTGATTTATTACCTACAGTTGCGCTTTCCAAAATACCTGCGACATGAGTAACACAATTCCTTCCTTTCTGTTTTCACCCTTACTGACAAGGACATTTTCAAAAGTAGACATAAAAATAGAAACAGAGCAGTTGGGGGGGAAAAAAAGAGCATTTCAGCTGTTGGGATAAAGAGGTCAAATTCCCACGACTGCAGGAAATTAAGGTTTATTTCTAAAGTGCAGAGATCCTCCCACTGAACACACGGCACCTCCGTCTAAGACTTATTTTCTATTGATGAGTGTCTGTTCCTGTTTGTACATTTACAAAACGCAGAAGAAAAAGTTATGGTCAAACAGAGAGAAATGTTTGCAGACATGCAACATTCTCATCTTATTTTGTTTAGCTTTTACAAACTTACATTCTGGCACCTGTGTAAATAAATACCTGGGAATCATCTGCATCCAAGCTAACATAGCTAGTTTGAGAAAGGAAAAAGATGAACTGCAATGCAAAAGATTCAAAGATGCTGAATATTTTCCAAAATCTGACAGGTTCCAGCCATTAACGCCAATCTTTATGCAGATTTCTGGGGGACAGACTACAGCAAAATATCACCATAAACTGGAGAGAATGTGAACATGATGGTCTGTTGTATAAATCCTAAAAAGAAAAAAAAAACAAAAAATGAAAGTGTGTGATCAAAAGTGAAAAACTAAAGGAGTGTGACAATGTTTTTCTGCAAGCCCTCTGAACTACTAGAAAGTAATTTGTTGTTAGTGTCCATGTCCAAACACATGGCAACAGACATGATTAAAAACCCCTGGAAGTGCAAATATTTGCAGGGATTAGTGTGCAAATTATATTAATTTAATTTGGTTTTTAACAAACAAAAGACTTCAGCATAATATCCTAACTATATATCTGGCAATATATAAAAAAAACAATAGCAGCTGCAAGTTTTATTAAATTCTTAATCTGAAATTAGTCTCCCTCAAAAGTTAATCAAAAGATCTGGTGTTTGCTGGTCTCTCTGCTGCTCTGAGTTTGATTATTTCGGAATTAAGAGAAAGTAGACGGGCTGGAGAGAGGACAAAACGAGAAAAACAGACGGCAGAAAACACAAAGCGGAGACCCAGATACTTTTCATCCCGGTAGAAAAGAAACTCAAGAATAAGGGGGCATGAGAACGAGCTCCATAAACAAACACAAAAATTAGCAGCAAAGGGTCCGGTTAAAACATGATATGAGAAAACAAAAATACAGAGAGAAATCTGATAGAAGCGAGCGACGCAACAGAAGCCCGGGGAGGACGAGCGGCACGGCGGGAGCCGAAACCTCGGCCCAAACGGACACGTTGCTCTGCGGAGATTTCCCCCCTCAGGGGAGACGAGGAGCTAAACTATTCCCACACTCGCTCACTGAGAGCTTTGTCTGCAAGCCAGGCGGAAAAGATAAAAAAAAATGTAAAAGAATCTTTCACTCAGCTGATGCTAATAACCTCTGTCACGTTGCCCTTTGTTGTTCCGAGTTTATCTTGTTTAGAGAAAACGTACAGCGTCATCATCTTTAGATGGTTTTTGAAAGAGCTGAACTGTGTCTGCTCAACGTGAAAGATGTCACTAGAAATTATGAATTTGAATAATTTTAGAAATCTCAAAGGAACAATGACGGTTTGCTGTTTAACGAGTTTCAGATTATTTGATTACAACCTCAAGTTTCCAACAGATTCCATCCCGTCAATATTCCTGGAACAAAACTAGAATAATCAGCTAAAGACAAGATGTGCGTATAAACAAAAAACAAAAAACAACTAGGTATACGACACAATTTCAAGGCGTAAAGATATTTAGCTTTATTCGTATCTATACTTCAATTCTTAATTGACATAATTTCGAACCAAACTTCAGCTTTTGACTGTAAAATGATTTGTTTGGAATATACAACATGTTTCATATCAGTAAACTGTAAAAGTTGCCTAGTTTAATAAAGGTTGTTGAAAGAGGTTGTATTTCCTTTCTTTTCTTTTTTTCAATGTTTTTTATTTACCAGTACTTCACATATCAGTGTATACTTGACATTTTTATTGCCATGGAAACTAAAGAACAGGAAATAGAAAGTGATTCATCCGTTTCCCACGTGATTTTTTATTTTTTTTTGTCTTTCTAATCTGCGGCCCAAAAAGAGAAAGACGTCAAGTTACATTAATTTTTTTAAAGTGTTATGAGTAAGATGTGAGAAGATTTCCAGAAAATGATACAAGCAGAGAGTTTCAGAGGAAGAGGAAGAAATGCAGTAACTCAACCTCAAAAGACCTTTCAGAGGGTTTTTTTTAGAATATTTCGGTGGTTCCGTTTCAATCAGGAGGGTTCTTATTGCTGAAAATATTTGTTTTTAACTTTTAACTTTAAGATCAAATAAATTCTTTGGTCTATTATTGAAGAAAGAAATAACTTCAGAGGAAAATAAAGGAATTTAAAACTATTGTGACGATTGCATAAGTGCCTAAATGTAAAAATATATTGTTCTCCATAAAGCACAATCAAATAACATTCTCTGGGTTCTTCACAGAAAAAAATCCAGGAAGGATTATAGTCCGTATTTTCCAAACTATGAGCCGCACCGAACTATAAGCCACAACCCCAAAGTTTTTTAAAAATTTTTTTAAACCAGTAAACATCCATATAAGCCTCAGATATCTCTGCCGCTCTAGGTTTTCCACAGCGATGCAGCAGCAGCAGAGGGGGGCGGACAGCCAACATTTGAGTCACAACAGGTTAATTAAATATCACATTTATTACGTTGGAAAAAGAAAAAGTAGCCAAGTTCAGATTTAACTGAACTGATTACGGTAGTTTCCGAACGGTAACTGTAACAGTAAAAGTGTTGATCATTCGTGTTGCTACTAGCATGTGCTAAATGAAAATGGGCGCTTTCTTCTTCTTCTTCTTCTCTAGATTTCAATGGCAGCTTGTATCCATTATTGTTGCACTACTGCCATCTACTCAATCCTAATATCGATACCTAAAATTCTCATAATGATTCCAGTATCATTTTAAAAAAAAAGAAAAATCTTCTCTTTCGCTCAATGCCATTTAACTGATCAACAACATTCTCAAATTTCAATTCCCTATTAAAACCTAATTCTGTTTTAATGGGCGTTTTCTTTTATTTACAATTTTGACTTCCAATGATTCACTTCCTGCTAAAGAGCAGGTGGTTGAAGAAAAATCCACATATAAGCAACTAGTCTGGAAAATACGGTAAATGAAAAACATTTCTGAATGCTCTCTGGTATTGCTCAGGGGGCCGGACCAAATGTGGAGGCGGGCCGGATTCGGCCCGGGGGCCGTAGTTTGTGGACCCCTGGTCTATGAGAACCAAAGGGCTGCATCTAAAAACGGGAAACTATGTAGGGTGTATTTTGATTTTTAGAAAGCTTAGCCTCAATTAGCCTCACAGACGACGATGTTTTAGGATGCCGTTTACAGATAAGAGGTTTGTTTTGGACTGGATGAGGTGCTGGACAAGTATCCAGAGGAAAGTTCTGGGTGATTTTAGGAAAATCCTTTTATAGCTCTTTGGACATGTTTTCATTTGAATGTCCACAGATTTCTCAGAGTAGTAAAACGCTAAAAACTTCTTCCAAGCAAATATCAAACCTAAAATGCTTACAGACTGAATTTTCTGTCATCTCTGGTTATATAAAGTGACAGATGCACCAACCCATTTTCACTATGCTGGTTGATTAATTTTTTAAAAAATTCCATTTCTTCCCACAGGATGATGTCAACAAGTTTCCCCGAGGAGGAATTTAAACACACAAAAGTTTTGGGGGACGTTTTGTGAAGTTGGGTGGCCACTAACGTTTCCTTGGGGATGCGAACAAAACCCACAAACTGTGAAGAAAAACGCATAATTGAGCTGAAAACAAACAAAAAAGAAGTGTACCGAGCTTCAAATAGAAACGTGGTCAAAGTTGAGCCTGTTAGTTAAAAAAACATTGGGAGTCTGAGAAAACTATCTTAATGGCCACAGCAGAAAAAAGAAAAAAAGCCCCAGTCTGCACCCCTCAGGTCTCAATAAAACGTCTGTGAGGTGTGTGTGTGGGGGTGGGACGGTTGCGGCGCATTGGAGCAACTATTTCCCATTACCACGTGGATTCAGCTCTTTGGAGTTTAGGAGGATCAAGAGGTTCCATGAAAACAATATTTCAAAGAGGGGAGCATCAAGCGGAGGAATGCTGCGCAAATAAACATCTGTGCCAGGATGAAGGCTCGTCTTTCCTTCTGAAGCGCTTCAGAGATTCTTACTGCGGTTGTTCGCAATGCCTCATAGTCACAAAGTCAGGCACCTTCGGATTGAGAAATGTTTGGAGGGTTTTTTCCCCCGCAGGTATTTCAAAAAGTCACGAGACTGGAAGAAAACCCCTAGAGTAATGAATCGATCATATGACGGTTTAACGGCTGATTGGTTTCGGCTTCTGTTCATCAGGGCAGAGATAATGAAATAAGAGGGTCACGGAAAGGCTAATCTCGAGGCTTTGGTCCCAGTGTTATCTAACAAAGCAGTAATATGCTGGCTTCTTCTTCTTCTACTGAAAAAAGGATGATGTAAAGAAGCTGCCGCCTTTAATATTTCAGCACAGATTATTAAGGTTTTATCAAGGATAATATGTTGTAACGATTCACTGATCTCATGAGACGAAGACGGTACGCCAAATTTGGTTTAGAAGGACAGGATGGGATATTTACGGGAAAAATCCCATTCTTGTTTTTCTGTTTCTTTCTGGGAATTTATCCCAAAGGATGATGATGATGATGATGATGATGACGATAATGATGGAAATCTGGGGTCAAGCAAAGAAGCCCCTGTTCTCAAGAAGCAAGAGATTCAGCCTACACTGCAAAAACACAAAATGTTACCAAGTAGTTTCGGTCTAGTATCTGGTGAAAATAGTACGATTGAAATAAGACAAAACTATCTATATAAAACATATGGGAGTTTGTTAGTGACAACAAAGTTCCATTTCCACTGCCAGATTATTTGACTTATAACCAGTGCGTTTTCCATCAGTTTCAAGCTAAAGGTTGAAAGGTTGAACGCTTAAGCATCATCCTCCTCCTACCTCTGGGAATGTTGATCTTACAGTCCAGGTCTCTCTCCTCCAGGTGGTACAGCGCCACTTCCTGCAGCCGGGCGCGCTCCAGCTCCGACAGGCTCTGGATGGGAACCGGCTGCAGACGCACACTCTGTCCCAGCATGGTCGCCCAGGTCTGGTCCCCCTGCAAGCAGAACACAGGCGATCGAAAAACCTCTGCAAAAATGAGTCTGGACACTTTGTGTCATTAACAGATCCTCTTCTCTTTCATTCTGAAACGTTTGATGAAACTAATCAGAGTTCGTCAAATTCTTCAGAGAAGATGATCAAACAACCATCAAACATTTTGTGTGATGTCTCAAAACGTCCGCAACATAAAAAGTAAGACCTTTCTAGTGATTAACTTCAAGTCAAGGGCTTTACAGTTTTCTATTCTGGAGTTATTGCCCTGTCAATTGTGTTTACAGGTATTATTCACTGGTTTATTTTTATCTGAGCCATTCTTTGCAAAATGCCATTTTGAGACTCTATTCTGTTGACCTTGAGGTCTTTGGTTTTATTCCTCTCATTAGACAAAGCTTCAGCCAGCACACTGGTGATACATTTTAGAACGGAGCATGAATGTCTGTCAAATTTCTGTCTTTAGAAAACAGACTAAATGTAAACACAGACAGGAAAGTCTTCAGAAAGTTGTAATAAATATTTCTACCAGTAACTTTTTTCAAAAGACTGTCATATCGAGATTTACGATTAGCTAACTTTTCCCAAATGGTTTAAAATTCTTTTTATTGAGAAGCCAGAGTGACGAGAGTCAGAAATCCACTTTCTCAGGCAGCATAGAGTAACACAGATTTCCCCTCCCCCACCTGTTACTGGGCAGGCAGAAAGACGACTACAACATTTTTCCTTACATGCAAGAAACACAAAGTCGACTCTTTGGCCGGTCGTGCATCAAAATAAAATAAAAAACCCAGCAACAACAGTTGGCAAGCTAAATATTATGATAAATACTTGTTTTGAGATCATTTTCATAGAATATATTGATAATGGGATAATAATGCAAGCTCGCCCTCTTAAAGACCAACAAACCTCAATTTAGTAAGGAACACTTAACACTGGAACTGAAACACATGTTAAATATCCAAAAATAAATCACAACAATCAAAACCAATAAGCAGGAATAAAAAACACACAAAACCAAAACCGTAAATGAAATGGATTATGATTTCTCTGTAAACAGAATCGCCCTTCAAAGAACATTAATCATCAGAATGGTACGTATGGAGTTCAAATAATGTCCCTTTTCTCTGTCAGTAGAGCTTGTGAATGTTACTTTGTAGCTCCCATCTCCTCTGACTCAGATCAGCCATCGGCTGCACAAGTAAAAATAAACTGTATATAAAATCCTTATATGGCGGTCCAATTTTAAACCGTTAACATAAGCTCGTAAAATGCACTGTGTAAAACATGCAGTACCATCAAACATCTTCTGTATACCTTCATATTACTGGGTGAATTACAGGCACACAAAACACAATCACGTCTCGCTTAAATATCCTTGTGGTCGGTGGAATGAAAGTATGAAAACGTGGCAGCGCATTGACAGAGGTTTCACTCCAAATAAAAAGGAAGGTGGGACTTTAATAGCCCAGTTTCATAGCAATTTATGTCTAAATGTGTTTACTTTCAGTATATATTACATATGGGCTGTTTTACACAGCTGCAGTCATTGGATAGCACTCAGGATATAAGACAAGTTTTAGATCCCAACAATGTGAGTTTTTAGGTGTGAAACACTTGAATCAGCCTCAAAACAAAAGTAAAAATATGTTGTGAGGAAGCTGACTGAAAGAAAAACAAAAAGCCTTTATGCAACATAAAAAGCCAAAATTCAGTTTTAAAAACGCACTCGGGTATTTAGGAGAAATGTCCAGAGGTCTAGTGAGAGTCAAATTAAAATGTTAGTTTGTTACATCCAGAGGAAATAGACGAGGAGTAAAATATTATGTGGAAATGTTGATGCAACATCTCAAGACATCAGTCAAAAAGTTAAAGTTCTGATGGAAATAGGTATGAAAAATGACCAGATGTACACCGCTAAATTGGGTACAATTGGGGTTAAGAAACACAAAATCAATTATTTAGAATGGTGCAAAAGTTCTGCTATTTCAGTAAGATGTTTGTACCAAACTCATGCTGGCAAACTGGTTCATTTGCAAGAGAGACTCATTGTTCTGGAATCTAGCAAATAAAAACAATAAAACAGCAAACATTTAGTCTGATCTGCCATGTCTTATCTGAGTTACTGGTATTTCCAACTGGAATCATGTCGCTTAAAAAGATTCTTGTGAACCAGAGGAGACGATCTTGAAAAGAGCAGGGTGAATGTAAAGTGTTTGGTGGACAGACTGGTGAGTCAAAGGTCAACCACAGCCAGACTAACTCATGAAATGTCCGCCTCCTGACTTTTCAAACCCTGTCAGACAAAAACGCAAATATGTCTGCAGCGTGACAGCAGGCGAAAAGGGATTCCTTCATCCAACTGCAGAGAAACTGAGGAGTTTCGTACGGAGTGTAAATAAGACATCTTTATCAGGAACACTGTGTTTACTAAAATATTCAGAGTTTTGGTGTAAAACAAACAAATACTTTAAAGCTAAAAATCAAACTTTTTAGGTGGAAAGAGCTAAATCGATGTTTCTTTTTGATTGGAAATGGTTCAGTCGGTGTGTTGTAAAGTTGTAGCTAAAACTTCAAAATGTTTCGTCATTTGCAGACTCTGACCAGCATTACTGAAGCCTACAGAATGGGTTCATTTACGCATTCCACTCTGAACCAGTTTTATTCCTTTATTACATGATCTGAAGGAGATGTTTACAACACTGGAGATATTTCTGCAACTGTTGCCATTAGCAGCAGCAGAAATAGTGTGTATCTTTAGCTGGATAATATGCTGGGTTTAATTTGTGACATTTTATGGAGTAACACTGATTTCCACCTTTTTTTCATTACCAAGAACGCATGTGTGTGTGTGGGTTTATGACAAAACATACAACAGTATATTATGTTTCAAGCAGAAATAAGATTTATAAAAATATAGAAATATAAAGTGCTTCACATGTGGCTATGTCTATTTTGATGTATAACAAAAATCTAATGTTTCAATAGTTGATTTTTTGTGTTTTTATGATGATTTTTGCATTTTTTGATTACCTTGTTGATGAATTTTGCTATTGAAATAAACTTGATTGATATGTACGGTTGATGTGTTAAGAACTTCCATTTATCATTTTTCTTGCTTTTATTGATCACAGCAATATGAAAGTGTAACAAAATGACCCAAACATCTGATTTTACAGAAGTTTAATAACATCACTAAAAGTCTATGTTTTTATTGTAGAGGTCAATAATATGTCATGCCAGGTATGTGCCTTCAGGATGACAACATATCAGCAAAACAGAGTGATAATACATTATGACCCTATAATAAAGGAAACACTACTTAACATTTCTTACTGCACTGACTCCATTTGTAGCCAGTTTTTAGACTTAAGGTTCCATTCTTCCTGACCTTTCCTTATACCGTGTCTAGTTATGGGCTGCTGTCAATAGCAGGAAGTAGGAAACAAGACAATTCACGCCACATGACAGCCAAACCACACAGGAAGACAGAGCAATGGAGAATTTTGTGCCAAGCTTGCAAGATATTTTTCCAAATGTGAACCAAAAACAGCAGGACAAGCACATCAAATAAGAGACACATTTCATTTTTTTCTTCCTTACATCTTTGTCCTAATCAAGAAAGCTGTTTTTTATGTTGCTAATTTGCATCAAAAGAATGTCGAAAGAATTGTTTAAATCTGCAAAACATTTGCTTTGACAGAATGAATAATCACTGCAGAGAAACACCTGCTGTAACAGACTGATTATCTATGTTTACAATGAAATTTGGCTATTTATAAAAACAGCAAAAAAATAAAAGATAAAAAATGAACTAATGTGTATGTATGCAAAGACCAGCCTGTTGCTGCGCCTGCCTCATGATGAGGTGACAGAGTTACAGAAACACTAACAGCTGGCAGGTGATTCTCACTCCTCTCCTCCACATGTGGGATCAAACACGTCTCCCCTCCAGGCCTCAGTGTTTCCCTCAGTCTTCGTTTTGTGATGTTGGTCAAAAAATACTTTATTGATTCCAAAGGGAAATTAAATGTTGTTTCTCATTCGTATTAATTCAAAAGAATAAGGAATGGAAACCAAAAACTCAGATCTTATCTGAACGATTCCTGAGGTTTTGTGCATCTCTCTTCATGGGTGTGTTGATGTGATCAGAGGCTCATCATTCAATGATCATTTCAAGATGTCAGCCACGCCAACAGAGGAACAAAACACACTGTGACATCCAGAATATTTTAACTCATTCATTTCAAGCTTTCTGCTGATTATTTGACAAAAGCTTTGGATTTTCTATCAAGGAAACTCAAACATGTCCTTCAGTGTGTTTTGTCCTGTTTGTGGATTCACATAACGAACATGTGAGACCAAGAGTTTCCTCAGATCTAATGACGTCTCATTATCTTCTCATTATTCGGCTTTGCATCGTGTTCCCAAGAATTAATAGGACACGATGGCTGGTTTTCATTAAGATGGTCTCAAAACACAGCTTTACACGCATTAGTATGTAAATGTGCTCTGCGAGTGGCTTACATACAGTCACACACACACACACACACACACACACACACACACACACAGGTAGGATTTACTAATAGGTTCTTGGCAGAGCCAAAGGCTTGTGCCTTAACAGGTCACTCACTGACACAGCAGCTGTTGTCAGGTCCGACTAATTCCATGTTTACATCACAAACAAAGATTCAACTTTGACGTGTTAAAGGTGAAGATGATGTCATTCATTATAATTTCAGCCACCATCCTAAATTTAGACTTTGTTTTCATCCATAAATGTAAAGATTTTTCAAAGAATGTGGCTGAAAACCAACCTAGCAGTAGTAGAGCTGTGGTGCAGCACCGAAGCAGGAGCGTTCACACACAATCCAACTTCAGATTGCAGGGTTTTTATAGTTTTTTTTCCTTGTTTTTTTTTTGCTGACAAACTAAAATTAAAACTGCCCCACATCTGTCAAGGAGTGAAACATGAGGCCAGATCTGCACAACTAGAGGCGCATTAACAGCTTCGCACTTTGTAGAAAACACCAAACATGTCGATAAAGCTTTGACACTGAAATAGATATTGGTGTTACTTCTTGGTAATATCAAATGCTGCTGCATGTAACTGTTATAAAAATATTTTTTTTACATTTGTGAAAACTGACAATATGGATGTTATTATATGAGACAGAATCTGTGAGAGAAAAGAAAAAAATCAAGCTCTTCTGCCCTCTTCCAGTGCTAACTAAAAACAACCAATCAAAACCAGGAGGCGGGCCTTAGTGCTGTTAATCATGCTTGTGCACACCTGGTGCCTCTTCCCAATGGTAAGTGAGCAAGATACAGGACACACCCGTGTCAGATCGCCAGTCCATCACAGGCCAAATACATAAATATCTATCATCAATATTCCAAAATTTTGCATTATTACCAACTCCAAGAACCCAAACGCTCCCCACTGCTCAATCTCATCACACCTCCACCGCTGTGCCTTAACTGTGACATTTCATACTCTGATGTGATCCTGAACCCAACCTGAATAATTTTCATCTTATCTGACAAGATAAGATGATTAACAGCAAAGTGTTTTTAGCAAAGAATCTGCCCCCCTTTGTGAAGAAGTCAAATATGTTGCTTGTTTTTCCGGATAAGATAAAAGGCAACATATTTGTTGCTTGGCAACTCATATTGGTCAGAGTTCAAACCATCTGAGTTTTCCCTGAAACTCATCTGATGACAACCCCTATTTATCCTTTTTCAGGCAGGAAGGTCCTATAGGACCAAGATTGGAAAGGTTCTACTTTAAGGCTCATTTTTGTTTCAATAATCAAAGTTTTAAGAGAAAAACTCATTTGGTGATCACAGGCAAAAACTTGGGTTAAGTTTATAATTTGGACTATATTTTCAGATATGGTCCAAATTCTGCTATTTAGCTAATTTTGTTGTAGCAGAATTTGCTACAAATTGAGGAATAAAGACAGTAAATGTATGTCTCACATTAAACAAACTATTAGTAAACACAGAATAACACAACAAATACTGCTATTTTCAGGCCTATTTGGAGAAAATATTAAGGAAAATATAAAATCTAAATTAATCTGGAAAACCCTTTTAACCAATTTATGTAATTATCTGTAATTATCAGTGATTATATGAGGCTTAAGATGAAAATAAAACTAAAAACAGATATCCAAAGATTGTCAACATGAAAATCACACAGTATCCACATGCACACACACCAACTGTACCTGTAGGAGGGCTTCACCTTTTCTCAGTTAAAATCCCCAAACTTTTGTCGCCTTTAGTTTGCAGAGCCTTGGTTTGTTCAGCAAAACAAATTCATCTCAGCTTCATCCGAGCTGAACGAGACTGACTGGGGAGGGCTGAGCACTGTGTTAGATTAAGAGAGGAGGAGGAGAAACGGCAGGAGGAGGAGAAGCGGAGCCGCCGACTCGACTTCTTACAACATAAACACAAGAGAGGAGGGAGGGAGGAGCAACGGGGGAAAAGGGCAGAAGAAGCTGGATAGATGGAAACGCACTGAAGGAAGACAGTGGGAAAGATAACCGGCCGAAATTATCAGCAGGAATCATGAAAGTAATAAAGAGAGGAGGGATTTAAAGATGCAATAAAGGCATGTTATTGCCACTTTATGAGAAGGGGATTTAAAGAAACCCATGAATCTGAGTAAACACAGACAGAAAGACAAGTTTGGAGGGAAATGGAAAGGAGAATCAAAAAGGGGAAACACAGCTACTGAAAAGGAAAAATAAAAATATGGTGATCAAGGAAAGCTGGTCACATGAGGAGGGTTAAGGGGACGGAAAGTAGGAAACAGGAGTACGGTGAGAAAATATTAAAGGGATAACTTAAGAGGAAATGAAAGAAAGCATCAGCTACCAATGAAGAAAAGAATAAGAACGGTAGAAATGCTTCCCAAGACAAGATGATACACACCAGGTTTTTACAAATATATATATACATATATATATACATATATATATATATATATATACACATACATATAGTCACATAATATAGACACAGATCACACACATTGTTCTCCATGATTAGAAGTCATTAGGTATGACCAGCCCAAATATTGTAACTTTGAGAACATTTGCCAAATGTTAAACGTCTCTCAAATATATTTTTTAAATACTTTCTCCAATTTAGATTTATTCAGATGAAATAATATGGGTTCCATTCACACCAAAAAAGTCTTTTGGTCTGTTTGTTTGGTCTGGACGAAAACCAGGCCTTTTCTTTTGTTTTCAAACTTCTGATGTGGTTTGCGTTCACATGCTTTTTTGAAAGCGGACTATAGATTGGAAACAAAGTGATGATCAGTGGACAGAAATAAAGGAGGAGGACAAGGTCCTCTGTGTGTCCTGAGCCACAACATGCTAGTAGCCTGCTTTTTGAGATGGTCCACTTCCTAACAAATTCAGGTGTGAACACAGACCTTCCTCAATCTAAAACAACTTACAGGAAACAGTCTTTTTGGACTTCAGCTACCGTTGCAGAATATTGTGGCAAAAGTGAGCCTTTCAGTGTTGCTAATGCCGGCCGAACTACTGCTTGTAGTTTTCACTAAGCAGAAAGCAGAAGTTCTGGTACTATTTCAGTACAATTAGTACTTGAAGTAGTAGCGTTAGAAGGCTGAATGTGTTAGATTGCTTTATGCCATAAAGTTCAGCTGGTGAAGTCCAAAAAGACCCACATTGCCTGTAAGTTGGTTCAGATTGAGGAAGGTCTGTGTTCACACCTGAGTTCATTAGGAAATGGACCACAACCATCTTAAAAAGCGGGTCTTGGTCCGGTTGTTTGGTCCATACATGGTTAGCGCGAGTGTAATCACACCTGTACAGAAGGTCTGGCGCAACTAAGAAATGAACCCTGGTCCATTGAAAGTGTTTAAAGTACTCTTAATTTCAGCTCTCTAATTTAGAAAATCCTTTTTGTATTTATATTACCACAATAACAAAAATGAAAATGGATGACATTAGGTTACTGTTATTGAATTAAACAAGGGCGTATCTCTCTTTTAAAATTATTTTTAGCTCCATTTGGCCTTTTTTGTAGACTTTAACTTTTAATCACTTATATGGGATACATACAACCAAGTATGTTTTGCTTCATGCAAAACATAAAACATTTATTTCTAAATTAGTTGAACCAATTAATGTTGAAATGAGGTCCATTATTCAAGGGCTAGAGAGACGGAGAAAGATTTTACTTTGAAGAACATGTAGAGTAAGTAAGGTACTGCTGGGTCAGGATGGGCGAAATGACAAAATGTTGGATTGAGAAATTCAGATTTTAAAAAGTGTCAATACTAATTCATAAGAGACAATAGGAAGGTAAGGACACAGAAAAAGTTAGGAGGGAGAAAAACAGAATGAGAAGAAGAGAGAGGCGAGCGGGAGGGAGCAAGCAAAGGATTAAAACGAGAGGATAAAAGGTCTATAAAAAGGACAGGGGAGAGCATAGCTGAAAGAAAGAAAAAGGCCGTGAGGAGACCTGCTCAAGTGAGAGATGATCAAGTCTTAGGATATGTTAGTGGGTGTCAAAAGCTTCTCTGAGCCTCGATCTGACCTGGATCTCCTCTAATTGAGCTGGAATTAAACCACCTCTATGACGTTGGATATGTGGGATCATGATCAATGCTTCCATGATGTTTAAAGAGACAAAAGAACAAGATCAGCAACAAGTTTACATAGCACTGCATGAAATCAACATAAGTTTTTTTTCCCCATTACTGTGTTAGTTTGATCAGAATTACAAAAATCATTTCTATTTGTTGAATGCCAGAATAATGAGAGTTTTCTTTATTATTTTCTGTCAATTTTTGAATTTCTGACAGGCTGAGTCAGTTTTGAAGGCCATTATGCACACAAACACACACACAAACACAGTCATATTTTCATGACTTGTGGGGACTTCACATCGACTTCCATTTATTTTGCCCTAATCCAAACCCTAACCATAACATACCTACCCCTAACCCAAAAACAGCATTTCCCCTCATGGGGACCAAGAAAATGTCCCCACAAGGAGTAGTGGTCCCCTCAAGCCTACATTGAGGACAGAAACAGGTTTCCACAAGCATATGAAAACCTGGTTCACACACACACACGCACACACCTTTTAAGCTCTGTCCACTGTGCCATGGCTACCTTCACAACTAAATTAAAGAATGACTATGATCATTTTGTGTTTGGATGACATCATCAAGTGTGTGCCAAATGTTAAGTTCCCATCTGATAATTTAAGATGTGGTTTTAATATTTCCACAAGATTTTCTCTAATTATGATACCGCATAATTTGTGGATTGCACAGAACCATCAAGAAGCAAACAAAACAAAACAAACCATAACATGATGCCGTCATCCCCGTTTCGTATTGCTGTGGTGTTCTCAGGCTTACAAGTTTCCACTGTTCTCCTCCAAATCTTAAAAAGAGTAATTATGGCCAAATACTTCAATTTTAGCTTAAGCAAGACTAAAAAATAATCTTTCAAAATATTTAAATGTGTATACTTTGTGAAGAATTATCCTTCTTGATGTATGAAGTTGAAGAAGAGTCAGTGAGTTGAATTCATGAATCCCATTAATTAATACCAATATACAGCTGGTTCATAGCGGGTTCTTGATAACTTTAAGGGCGAGCCGAACAAAATGGCATCAAACAGTTTGTTTTTCCTCTATCTAAGCTACACCCAAAAGAAGGTATTCCCTAGTGTGTCATTTCCTTTAGCTTTACATGCATGTGATCTATGGGAATAGATCATGTATATGTACATGAAAATAGATAAAAGGTCTAGAGGAAAACAGAATTATTCATTTTCAACAACTTAAAAAATGAAACTCACCATCATCAGCAAAGCAGTACTAAAATGTAGGACTATTCTTTATCTTGAAAGACTGTGCAAAGGGAGAACATGTGAAATGGGGCCAAGAACAAAACCCAGTGGAACTCGATGATTCAAACCAACAAAAATATAGTTTACATTACACTAAATTTGTAATAGATGCACCTCTAGACAATAATAAAAAGAAATCCAACTAAAGCAGACTGGATCACAGTGTTCAAAGCAACAATCAAAGAATCAAAGTCCAAATTGACTTATCTGTTCTTTATAAACTCATAAAAAAGGGGGGAACCAGCACATAATCATCATTTATATGACTTAAGAGTGAAATTATGAATGGTTATCTAAAAGGTATAGATAAGAATAGATAAGTGGAATAACATTTCTGGAGTGTCTTTTTGTTGCTAGTTTTTTTTATTAGTTATCTTGAAGCTTGTGCGTGTGTGTGGAACACGTCTGTCACACACACCAAAGCCCAGAACAAAAGCAGCAAATGTAAGGGGGGGTGGGGGGTGAGGGGGGAATCTGACTTGTCAGGTCAGCACAGTCAAGTTTGGATTCAATGACCTCGAACATCCCATGATGGAAGACAAATACAAGAGATGGTGGATGGAGAAGATACCGCAGAGTGGAGGACGAACAAATAAACTACAGACTGAAGGACAGTAAAGACTAAACAAAACAAAAGAAAAACAAAGACAAACTGGACCAACAGAGACGCAAACGGACAAACAATTTCTGACTGATTATAAGCTCTCAACTTAGAGAAGCCATTTTCTCCTCTCAGGGCTAATTCACTTTCCCATGCAAAAACATCTCCCGCAACATCACAACGTCCACAGCTTTTTAAAACTTATTTGCCCTCATGCAGATTTATTCTGGTTTTGATTTTTTTTCAAACACATTTTAGCTTGTAGAGAATATAACCTGGATAACTATATCTGTTCATGGCACAGATTCAGGAAATAATTTAATAGAACCTGTCTGAGGACATGAAGTAGCCTAAACAATCACTGTGCTCAATTCCAAAGAAATTGAAGTTTTAATGGTCTGGTGTTGGCCTGCTTCATCACAGGCTGGAAAACTTCCTGTAACTGATGTCATTTTGAATTCTGCTCTTTAGCAGAAAATCCTGAAGGACAATATTCTGGCATTGGTTCTTCAACCTTAAGCTCAAGATCACTTAAGTGATTCACCAGAACTTTTAGAACACCTGCAACTACACCTCTATCGAGCTAAAAATAAAAAAAGGTTTCACGACGGCAAATTGAGTTGTTTTGGCTTGATCTTAAAGGAGATCTATCATGCAAAATTCACATTTTACACAACTTTCCATTTGGGTCTTCTAAAAACAGCCCAATGACTTAAAAAAATTCAACTCTTATTGGTTGCACAAGAGGCTCGACTAATATTTTTCAGAGATGTATAGATGTATAATTAATGACAAAAAGCCATAAAAAAAACTTGTTATGAAATTAGTACTGAATAAATTAAAAAAGTGAGCCTTTTCTGTCTTAAATTGATTTGTTTTTGCAGCAATCTTTAGCTGACTGTGATTTTTGGTACCTGATGTAAGTAATAAACTGAGGTAAAGGTGGAATCTTGTTTTTCTGATGTTTGCAACAAAGCTTTTTAAAAATATTTGTGATATGTTTTGCTAACATTCATGATTAATTACAATGACTATGTTGAAAACACTTATATCTTGACATATATCTGACATTTTTGTATATAACCCTATATAGTTTCATAGTCCATATGGCGTCATTTTTTTCCTTAAAATATGCATAAAATAAAGGCTGGAATTTTCTGATTTCTGAAATGTGAGATTGTACCGTTGTAATAAAAAGTGGTCACTAAGAAGGTCGCACTCTTATTAGGTTTCTGGGTTTTTATTAGGACACGGTATCAACACAATCCATTCCTTTAATGACATTCAGATGATTTAATCATTCCAAAATTAAACTTTACTGAAACTTTGGTCACCAAGCGTTTCTTATGCCACTGTTGGTAAACATCTTAAATAGCAATCTGATTTTTGTAGCAAAAAGTATCAAACATGAAAATTTACAAAAGAAAAAACAATCAGAAAAACATGAGCCAAAGGTTTTGCTTCCTATAGTGAAGAAAAGCGCTTAGTCCTGTAGAAACCATTTTGACCTGCGGCCCTCCCTGCCCGTCTTGTTCCACTGATTTCATGGATATCTTCTGGTTGTCCTCCCCGTCATGGCTTCCTCTAACCCTGCCACTCATTTCCAGTTCAAAGGTCACAGGTGGCACCGCATGGAGACGTCCCTAAGCCTATGTGCTGACTCCAGCGCTCTTCTTCAAAACAGGATGAATGATGCACAGGCGACTCTCAAATTAATGCACCCTGCCAGAGCAGGAAATCCATGTCAGGACATATGGATGAACTTCAAGGATGCAGCACCACCTATAGGCCACAATATGTTCAACAAGATGGCAAGAGCAGCAAAAGATAGATGGATACTTTTAAGTTCAATGGTTGATGAAAGGGATCATTTAAATTTAAGATCAATTTCAGGGTTTTATTTACATGTAAATATGAATATGTGACTTTTAAACTTTAAGATGACTCAAATTTAGAAAACACTGGGTCAAAATAAGGGGAAGTTATCTATGTAAAAATATGGCATGATGTTTAGTGCATTCACATACAGAAGGGTGAGAACTAAAAAAACCATGCGTCTTAGAAGTAGTACATGAATGATGAGCATGTTTTACATCACATGTGTCAAACTCAAGGTCCGGGGACCAAATCTGGCCCGCCATAAGATTTTATGTGGCCCTTTAGAGCCTTCAACATAAAAGTTAAATGAATATTGTATCAATCAAAACAAAGCAGTTCTTATCTGTATACTGCTAAAATACATTGATGTATTTAGCAGAACTCCATAAAGTTATTCAACTTTATGGGGGCTTAAGCAGGATAAGGAAGCAAGAGCACAGAAGCATCAAATAAAGATAAATCTTCAGAAGAGTACTCCCAGAGCAGTAAGACGTAAGTGTGATAACACACAACACATGGCAAAAAACAAAAACCATAATAGAAAATCCCTGGAAAGGGGCATTTCCCCTTCTCTGTTAATGTATACCAAACCCATGAAATGAAAAGTTTACTTTTATGGAAACACATCTCCCCATCTCCTTAGTCATGGTGAAACACTTCTGATATTGCCTTTCGTTCAGAAATGCATCAACAGAAGGGATATGTTGGGTGTAGCCAAATGTCCTGCACATATTTGTCCTCTCAGTTATTTTACTGGCTCTGCTGCTTCTTACATGCTTTTCCTTTCTCTTAACTTTCTATTAATAAGTCTGGTTAAAGCACTCTGTGATTGTGTAAGCTACAAAATAGGTTTATTTAACATTTTTTATTGGTCTTCTAACACTGAGTGTACCTTATTACTAAGGAACCACATTTCTGGTTTTCCTTACCTGTAAGCCATTATCATCAAAATTGACTGAATTAAAAACTTAATAATAAAAATAATGGTTGGACTTTTTTTTTATTGACTTATTAAAATGAAACAGCCTTTAATTTTTTTTAGAAGCCCTGGGTTTGTAAACCTTTCAGTATATCCCTTGTAAAAGAAACCAAAAAAACTATTTACAATTGCTTTAATGTCATTAAACCTCTAAAAAAAAGAGACTAGACTGAAGGCTTAAAGTGCAATCAGAGGTCTTGAGTAAGCTGAATTAAATATGTTGCAACTTTGATGTTTCAGTGCACAGAGGACAGAGTCCAACACTGCAAGCTGCACATTACTGGAACCAGATGCAATTATCTTCACACTATCGCTCTCTCTCTTTTTTTTGCAGTTTCTCTCCTCCTGCACCCACACACATATTCATCTACGCACACATAATTATGTCTATCTTCATACTGACTTCCATTCATTTTTTTATTAACTTCTATTTCCTAACCCAGTCCCTTACACTAACCCTAACCATTAACCCAAAAACACTTCTATCATACTCAAAACATTGTAAAAATGGGCCTTACAAGGTGAAAAATGCTAAAACCCACATATATAGGAAAATACACATATACACAAAAACACACACCTATTTGACACAAGAAACACAGCCAAACACCTAAATACACACACCATACAGTGATAAAGGAGGACATTATGTTACTTTAGAGAAGCAGAGCAGGTGCAGTATAATTGATGAAGTGCTGCTGTTTATAGAATCACTGGCACATGTAGTTACAGATCACATCATGTGAGAGGAAGACAGTACATATAACGGTCTTTTAAAGCCAGAACAAATTGCTATTGCAATATGAGATATAGGTAAACTGTCAGCTGTAAGGATAAAGAGCCCTCACCCTATTTTTCAGGGATGGATATGTCACAGTGCACTTCGTTTGGATCATAATTAGGCTTGAAGATAAGGTTCTTCTAAATGAAAGCTAAGGCTATTTATTAACTGTGGGACATAGCAGGCGTTTTCCACAGATCAAACAGAACTCTTGTGCTGCTCTCTGTCACAAATTGTTCTTTTCTGATCCGAGTGTGTTGATCAGATTACGGTCATATTTTGCTCTTTCCAAATTTACTTTTTCACAGTTCAAGTCTCCTGCCTGATTTCCTCCTCATAGAATATCTGCATGTCTACCTGCAGGGTCCCCACACCTGCAGCTTCATAATTTGATTGAAGCTCCTCGTACTGAGTCTTCACCTGGTCCAGCTGTTGTTGGAAGGTGTCACTTTTTTCTTTTTCTGCCCTGATCTGTGACATAAATGCTTCCTTGCTCGCAATACCATCTGCCTTCAACTTCTCAAATTCCTGCAGCAGCAGCATTTTCTGCTTCTGTTTTATGCCGTTTTGCACCTGTCAAATTGTTTCCTCAGTTACAGTATACAACATTTATTCAGAATTATGTTCTTTTGTTTGTTTTAATGCATGAAAAGCACAAAAGGCCTACAATTATTTTGTCATCAGCCTGTATTGCTATTTAGAGTCAGTCAGGTAAACGAGAGCAGCTAATTATACTGATTCCCGATACTCATTATCTTCGACTGCGTTTCTTCCCGTCAGCGTATGGTGCGTCTCGGTTTCTCAATGGAATTTGGAAAAAGCAGGAAAGGAAATGCCAAAAGGGACAGAAAAAACAAGATTCCACTGAGGGCATCGATAATGTGCCCTTCCATCTCTGTCCCTGTCCCTCCTCTCTAAACAGGACATTCACATCCACGCCCATCGTCCTGACCATCAGCACCCTCAGAGTTCGACAGCCTCCTGCATCCTAGCACTTCCTCCTGTCGTAATTTGCTCCGGCGAGAATGGGGCAAGTATTCAACAACTTCCTGTTGGGGGAGGAAATTGCTCTTTGGTTTTGCCTGAGATGGCGTCGGTATTGCTCGTGACTTAACATTGATTCCGTTTGTACTTCCTGAAGGGATTTTAAAAAAGGAATGGACATTAGACAGAATGCTTGAACTAAATGTCTGGAGTTAAACAACAATATTTTGGGCGTATAAACTATAAATGAAAGCAGCAAATAGATTAATTCAAACTAGGAGAGACTGCAGCTTCCCTTCATGTCTGGCCAGTAGCATTTTGTCAGTCTTTATCACAGAGATCCCCATCAGTACTTCCTTCTTTTTTTGCTATTTTTAATCACTTTTTCCCAAACAAATTCAAAATATTATAATGTAAGCCAATTGTTTCTGTGGCTACAATCCAAAACCAATTTAATTTTATTTTTAACTATTACATTCTGTACTGGAAGGAACATTGACACAAGGTTTTTGAAATATTTTACAAATGAAAATCAAAAAATGTTGCATGTATTTATATTCAACTTTCGTGACTCTTTACTTGTTGTAGAATCCCATTTCACTACAGTGACAGTAACAACCAGCTTTATAAACAGAGACTGAAGTTCTGCATTCTTCTTTGCAATTTTGCCCAAGTCAAGTCAAAGTACATTGATTTTTTTTCCTATAGATTATCATATGGATTAAGGTCTGTATGCTTTAACATAGACAATTTCATTGTAACTTTGGGATTTTGCTGCCACTAACTAGTCTTCCATCGGTTTCCCCTTCAGCTTCGACCGGCGTCCTTGTCCCGCTGTCCTGTCAACGGTTTCTCCAACATTTCTCCTGTTTTGTGATGGTCTCACACGTGACATTCATGGCGGCAATATATGTGCCACATAAATTGAAATGGGGTGAATATATGCAAGCTGTAATTCAGGATTCCCATCCTGCTCTTGCTGTCCTACTTTCAGAGCATCTATTTGGAGTCTACAAAAACACATGTGCTGAATAAATTTTAGTCTTCCTGGGAGAGTCTTTAGTTCCGCCAAAAATGTGCAGAGTCAGAAAATTTCTTGCGGGTACATGAATGTTTTTTCTAGTATTATGTAATGGAAAAAGACAAAAAAGATTTTTTTAAAAATACAGTCGGATACAACGGATTCTGGAATACTCTGGTTTTCCAGAATACTCTGGTTTTCCAGAAAACCAAACACACTGGTTTGGTTTTCTTGAAACAGAGCGTCCATCCGTCCAAAAGTATGTTTCGGTATTTGTATTTAGGATGTTTTTTTCTCTCTTTTTTTTTTAACATACTATGATGTGCACAAGAGGAGTTATAAACGTGTAATGGTGAAAGGTCAACTGTTCTGTCATTGGCTGTGGAAACTTTAGACTCTTGTAACTGCTCTGATTTCTACAACCAGGAGCCAATAAACTCCACCTTTATTGTTCTTATCTTACAACTCTTTGTAAGCTTTTAATGCTACACAGCTGTCAACAACTTGAGTAATGTAGTCTCCCCCATTCCTGCTATTAAATCTATCTATTCTACTTGACCAAACACCCAACACAGGAAGGGGAATTAACTTGTCAGCAGATGAAACTTTAAAACCCAAGAGAGAATTATGCAGGATTAAATAAATCACATGAGCAAAATTAACACTTTTTGAAGTGCAGTTTCTGAGCAGCTCCATCAAATGCTTCCCAAGAAATTGATGAGGCAAATGGCTACAACTTGGTTTAGTTATTTGCAAGAATCTCTTCTTCTTTGAGAGGCGAAGAATCAGATTTTCAGCATTGAGGAAAAGCTTGTGATTCGCCATCTTGTTGCGTGCTGCAGTGCATTACCACATGGTACTATTCAAAGCTCCAGTGCACCAACACTATCTTTCAGATCCTCTTCCTTCCTTATGTCAAGGGTTTTTGAAAAAAAAAAAAAAAAAAAAAAAGAAAAAGAAAAAAAAAAAATTATAATTTTGGATTATATGCTGCTTAAAGAAAGGTACTTGGATGCAAATATTAAAGAAAAATAGATAAAAAAAATAAACATTT
>CAEGAF010104206.1:0-14223 GCA_903067075.1 Micropoecilia bifurca
TCCTTTAGCCATGTTGATAATCTCTGCAGACTGTTCTGAAGTTTTTCACTGACAACAGTACCGCTTTTGTCCGATGTATAAACAATGGTGTCATCTGCATACATTTGCAGATTGACTTCAGGACAAATTTCAGGAAGACTATTAACATACAAACTAAAAAGGACCGGACCTAAGATGGTTACTTGTGGAATCCCTGTTGCAATTTTGCAGAAGACAGATTTACTGTTATTAATGACAACACATTGTTCACGATCTTCCAAATATGATTTAAAAAACCTGATGCTGTTCACTTCCTCCGGCAGCAGAACATAACTTGGCAGAAGTTTAAATAAAGTGTAAAAGTTGAAAGCTCTTCTTCTCATTCGGTGGTTAAAATAATTTCCCATATTGTGAAATTACAAAACTGCAAAAACTGTTTAGCATTTTTCAATTTAATAAGCATGAAAAAACAACAACATAATTTTCTGTTATTTTCAATGAAAACATTCTATTAATCATGTCCAGAGTGCGTCTGATTCTGTTTTCTGTCTGTGCACTTAACCATGGAGGCGTTTGGAAGAGTCACTCTGCTAGGTCCACTCAGTGGCCAGTTGGTGTCACTCTTCACTTACATAAACAAAACCAGTTCACCTCAGACGTTACACACACTTTGCTGTTCAGTAAAACTCAATGTCTAATCTTTGTTTGGACTCTATTGACTACATTTCTGTAAACTTATCAAAAACATTCAGTTTTATCCTGAAACTATGTAGAATCAATCAAATTGTAAGTTTTCAAGATCTGTGTTTCCACTGATACCCTTAGCAACTATTTAAATAATTAAACCTTTTTATGCAAATTACCTGTAATGAGTGGATCCATCCATTTTTTTCACCTTTGTCCCTCAGGAGGGCTGCTGGTACCTATATCCAGCTAATGTTCCTGGACAGGTCGCCAGTCTGTCGCAGGGCAACACAGAGACAGACAGGACAAACAACCACGCACACACACACAAACTCACACCTAGGGGCAATTTGGAGAGGCCAATTAACCTGACAGTCATGTTTTTGGACTGTGGGAGGAAACCTGAGGTACCTGGAGAAAACCCACGCATGCACAGGGAGAACATGCAAACTCCATGCAGAAAGACTGGGGCCAGGAATCGAACCTAGAACTTGCTTTCTGCAAGGCAACAGCTCTACCAACTGCACCACTGTGCAGCCCAGTAATGAGTGGGTTTCACACTTAAATTATTTGGATTATTTGTTTGATCAAACATGGTTTTTTTAAAAGGCGCATGCCCACAAAAACCCTACATAACAAGGACTTAAGTCTATATTTTCAATCCCATTCATCCAACCATTTTCTAACATCCTCGTCACTAATGGGGTCAAGAGGGGTGCTGGTGCCTCTTTCCAGCTAACATTCCAGGAGAGAGGCGGGGTATTTTTCAATCCCCTCATTCTTATGTAGTTTTCTTTCATTACTGTTTTATTCTGGCTTTTGCTGCAATACTTTCAAGTGAAACTGCATGTTGGCAGGGTTTTTAAGCAGACTGAAAACAGTCCTGGAATGGTATTTGTTGCACTTTTGGCTGACCTTGTGGTACAAGCCACATGCAGGTGACACAAAAACCTGTCAAAAGGAGGAAGAAACTTCCAATTACACAGAAAAAGAGAGAGAGGGGCAGGACGCTATGTGTGTTTGTGTTTGGATAGTCAAGGGAGAGCAACAGAGAGAGACAGCAGAAGAAAAGCTTGTTTTACTTGTTCTGACACATCTCAAGAAGGTAGGACATCCTCTTGTAAACAGCCAAAACTCTGTGCTCATACAGCTCAGCTGGAGGAGTGGTGTCTGCCACTTGGACTTGCAAGCTCACATATCGCCTAAAGGTACAGTGATGAATCTTGATTTGACCTAAATTTCGTTCTTTTTTCTTTTAGATGAAGGGAGAAAATGGTGAAGGGAATGAGAAATGAATACGGATGTGCACCTTCTGATCACCATTTGTTTTTACCAGTAACAGATTACAGGTCTTCTTGGAAATCAATAGCTTGTGACATAAGAATAATTTCTTTATTCCGTGAAAAATAACAGCGTAGGGGGAAAGAAAGATGACGAAAGCCAAAGTGATAACCTGAAACCACACTTGTCTTTTTTCATTCAATGAGTAACAGTTTCTCTTTAGATATTCTCATGGTTGTGTCACCTTCATGCCTACTGGTCATGGTGGTTTTTCCTGAATTTACTTATCTGTCATTTTTCTGAGAATGACACCCAGGAGAAAACTTTCCAAACAAAACTTCTTTGTTGGGCAGTAACCTAAGATAAGAAGGTCAGCTAGACAATATTCAAGTTATTTATACCATTTAAAAAAATATTTCAGACAAAATCATCTTTGTGAAAATGTGTCAAAATTGACATTAAAGGTTTCCACAAATTATGCTAAACCTGACTTAATGGTACACTTTGCTAAGTGCTTTAAAGCAACCAAATGTTCATAATGTGGAGGATTTATCTATATATTACAACATCTCATCTTGTGTTAACCCCATTTTATGGAAACAGATGCAGCATTACCACCTGATGGCTTGACCTTTTTGAAAGGTTTATCTTAACAGAAATCATGCTCTACTCGCACTAACTTAGAGATTTGTAATCAAACATTCTTCTACAAAATAGGCTTTTGAGGGATCTGATGGTTCTGAAAGTCCTTTTCTGAAAACAGGTTGCAAGACAAGCCGGCTCATAAATCCTCTAAAATGTGCAAACCGGTGAACTAGTTTAATAATTTTTTACTTAAATACACAGGGTTGCAATGTATAAAATGTGTAAACATTCCCAAATTAAAAAAAATCTTTAACACAAAGTCATTAATCTGACTGAATGTTGGAAAATTATTGGCACCACTGGATTTCTGTAAAAAAACATATTCTCTAACATGATACCTTATTTTTTTATCTCTTGACTGAATCTAGAATCAAATCTATTATTACGAGGTTCAAATCCTTAAACATTTTCAGGCTCTTGCTATTAAAGGATATTTGCATTTAGGCTTATTGTAAAGCTTTAGAGGAGGAAGCATTGCCATTCAGTTTTGCTAATTTGTACTGGAAACTTACTTTACTTTGCTCGCATCTGTGTCGAAGAAATGTCAACCTCACCTCCTCAAGTGATTCCAAGGAAGCCTTCTGGGGTCAAAGTGCTGACTCCACTTCAGCAACATTGTCCCAATGGGCTGCCCATCATCACGGACGCTGAGAGAGGTATTCATGGCCACGCTGACAATTTGCACCATATCTTTCGGCTACATGGGTTGAGTTGAACGTCTGAGCCGAGTGCATCTGTAAATGTATCAGTTTTTTGCGTAAATGTGGCTGTTTTGTTTCGGCACAGAGAACGGCACAAGCGGAAAGTCAAGCCACAAAAAGCTGATGACTGCAGAAAGAGAAGTTGTAAGTCTGAAAAATTTGGATACTTGGTAATTTCCGTAATTCCCCTTGTTATCGTATCTGCAGATTAAATCCGATAAATCAAGAAGACAGTAAGAATATGTATCATTAATATTGACCAAAAGTGAAAAGAAAGGCAGAATTAAATATACATTTCATGATATACTAAATGTTTTGTTTTTTTGCTTATGGGTAACTAGGCAATATTATCTTCAACAATCCTGAGAATGGAGGCACCTATCTGAAAATATTTTTGACATTTAAGGTGTTATTTTACACAACATGTTTAGTGATTGGTTACTTAGCAACAACATCTGTTTAATATTTCAAAGGAAATCTTGAATCACTGCTTTGATGACATCGAGAGGTTCATGGCTCGCCTGCAACAAACCGCCGAGGCCCGGAGCATTCTCAACCAGAGGACCAAAAGGAGTGGCAAGAAAAGCTCCAAAAATGACAAACAAGGTAGAAGCTGGTACATGCAAATTAAACTCTGTTGGCCGCAAAGCTGGGAAACTAAAAAAACTGATCTAAGACTTGGTTTTTGTGAAATAATCTACTGCACTGACTGGTCATAGCCTTAGTTCTAAGTGTTTAGAGCAGAAAAAGGCAAAGAAGAACGTTTTTAGCATTCAATAAAACAAGCCAGTGGATAGATTCCTGAAAAACTACTAGGTTATTCAGAAAATTCTTGTATTTGTCTTCAGGGCAGGACAAACCAATCTTAGAGAGAAGCTTACTGACTTGGGATGGTCAACCTGTAATGTTGCTCTTCCTACTTGATTAATCACTCAGCTAATGTTACTTTGGTTTTGTTCTCATCTTATGCAACTCTGTACACACCTACAGTCACACCAAATCGTTATCCATTGTTTACTAAATATAATTTCAGTGCATAGATGGCGTTATTAATTCAACTTGTGAGGCTAAAACGTAAAATAAAAGAGAAGTTGCCTAAATCAGAACAGGTAGATCCTAACATTGTTGTTATGGAAGCTTGATGTCAACAAAATGTGTCGTTCTTTAGCAATAGGTGGATTTATTGGGCTTTTTTTTTTCTTTAATACTTTATGTGAGGGAAAAAAGGGTTATGTGATTTTGGAAATGTTTTAGCCACACATATTCACAGCAATTAAAAATAAACTTTATATAAAGATGAACTGTAAACAAAAATTATTGACTGTAAAATTTACAGTATCATTTAAAATGTAAATCACTGTGAAATGCAACCATCGATACATTTTTTTTCTGTGGACTTTTAGCAAATTAAACTAATTCAATATAAAATGTTATTATTTTTACAGTGTGAAGGTTAAGATGACATAATTAAGAAGCCTCATTTAATTTGAGGGTGTGAGTGTTTAAATATTGTTTTAAATTCACATTTTCTCTCTGTGTAGGACTTCGTAGTGAGTACGTCACTCGGAAATAAAGCATGTCTGTCGTTTTTTCTTACACAGGCAATTACAGTCCTGTCAGATGAGTCACAATATTTAAACACCTACCCATGTTTGCAATAGTTTTCAAACAGTGACGGCTTTGTGTGCGGGTTAAGTGCATGTTCTGCTCTGCAGCCTTGGCTGTTATTATGATTGCTCTCGCTTGTCTTGCAGGAGACATGCTTACCAAGAAAGCGACTCCGCCGTCTGAGCAGGAATTTGTGGACATCTTTCAGAAAATAAAGTACTCCTTCTGTTTACTGGTAAGCGTCCACACAAAATTCTTGGAAGTTATCAAAAAGCACGTCATGTTCGATGCGTAAAACGATTTCCCGTTGGATCTAGGATCGCTTGAAGTCGTCCATCTCACAACCGGACGCACCAGATCTGCTCCACCACATCTTTTTACCTCTGAACTTGGTAGGAGCAACTTTATGACACTTAATTTGATTTAGTGTTTCCCCTTTTTTTTTTTTTTTATCTAACTTGAGTGGCACCCAATGTCTGCTTTACAGATGGTGAAGACCACCGAGACATTAGCTGCATCCGTGAAGAGTCCCTGCATGACCAAAGGAGCCGTTTCTCTGCTCCAAGAGAACCTGATAGGAGAGGAAAAGGAGCTGTGGAATTCACTGGGACCCAACTGGACCTCAGACGCGTCTGTGTCCTTCTCTCTGCACCAACCTCTGTTTCCGCTCACGGAACCTCTGTTCTAACAAGACCCGCTCTCTCTTTCTCATCCTCAGTTCGCAGCAGACCGTTTCTGCTCCTCCATATTCGCCTGTGTTCCTGGATGGGTGGCAGCCTCAGGCTAATGACCCAGCTGGTCGGCCGCTGGAAGATCCCATCCAGTTGCAGCACAAAGAGGACGCTTTTAATGAAAGCATGCGGGAACATGTCCAGCCTGCATCCAAGAACTACGGAGAAGAGACTGAAAAAGCGTAAGGATTTAGTCACTGGGAAAATATATTTGCTGCGTGTGTTTTTCTGTTAATTATGATGATTTTTTTCAGTTTGCAGCTAATAAAAATGTGACATTTAGGAGTAGGATATTACATTAGATCAATTCTGTTAATAGATTAACAGAATAGATTCTGTTAATGCAGAAATGAGGAATTAATGAAAAGTACACTCAGCACCCACTTAAATTTAGCTATTTTTAAAAGGTAGATTTATTGTGAACAATGAGGTCTCATTGAAAGGCATATTTTTAATTTATTGCATAAGATTTAATATAATTGTTAAGGACATTCAGTCAGGATGTTATGAAGCTTCATTTAGTTCTCCCCCATGGCATCCAGCACCTCCTGCTCCTTCAAATGTCACCGGGTAGCAACACATTTTGGACTGATCACTTTTGTTTGCTGTTTTTCTTTAATATATCTGCCTCAAGTATCTGAATCCTCACAGTCTTTGTTATTTGTCTTAGTAGTACACATGGGAGGTTTCTGCACCATAACCAGCAGCTCCATCCTTACCATAGTGGTGAAGGAGACACCATTAGGGCTTTCTTCAAACTTTTAGCAGCATAAGCGGATGATTGTGCAGTTGTTATTTTTACAAACTGCTTTTCATGGCATCCTGGAAAATAATTTCAACCTGAAGTTTAAGTCAGTGATTTTTTTATTTTGTTTTACTCCTGGTCCTCTTTTTGGCTAAAGATGTTTCTATGGCTTTTCTTCAACAGTGAAAGAAACACATAATCCTTTTAAAGCTTCAGCATGAGCAGCACATAATCCTTCCAAATTCAGGTGAACTTTATTGACCTGAATTTGGGAGGTTTGGATTCAGATTGGTGTGAAGGAAGGACAAATAAAAGCAAACGAACGCAAAGAAATCATACTTTGCTTGGACAATGTTGTTATTTTATAAGCTGCAAAATTTCTGAATGTAATTTCAGAAATAAAAATGGGATCCCACCAAATGGAAACAGAATGTATCACTGCAATTACGACTTTGTGGCCAGAAACAACGATGAACTCTCCGTACTACATGGGGAAGCACTGGAGGTACCGCGCACCCCCACGAGTGATCTCAGTATTCATGAACTGACCTGTAAAGGCAGAAACTGATTTAACTTATCTTTCTTTAGGTCCTTGAATTATCATCGGACCGCTTTTGGAAGTGCCAGAATAGCTATGACGAGATAGGACTTGTTCCGTGTAATATCCTGGAGCCTCTGTCTGCACTGAACATGGAGAGAATCCATCCGGTGCTTCGAACGGAGTCAAAGGTACGAACACGGCGTTCTTTGCGTTTCTGTAAATACTCTGCGGCCTCGGCGTTGAATACGTCCCGCTTCGTTCTCAACAGAGAACGGCTCTCCCCCCTCGGTGTTTCTCGTACGCCCCATCGCGCACCGACGGGTTCAGGGCGACCAACCGAGCAGAGCGACATCAGAGCATGATTCTGCCATCGAACATGACGAAAGAAGATGGCGGCCGAGGTAACGCGCCGCTCCATGCAATGCAGGACTATTGAAGTAATGATAAAAAATAAATAACAAGTCTTGTTTGCCTCCTCTCTGTTCGTTTGTGTTAAATATGCAGTTGTGTCCTAAAATAATTAGATGTTTATGGGTTATTAACAACATTTCAATATTAATGCTAATGGTACATAGAACCCTCAAACGCAGGAATTTAAATATGAAAACTGAAATCAGTGTAAAAAAACATAAATGAGATATTTATGTTTGGAATGTAAATCTTTAAGAAACTTGGAGAGTTTACACAAGATTTAATTTCAGACTTGTATTGTGTTTTCTTTTCTTCATGCTTCTTCCTCTCTATTATCTCCTTTCACTAGTAACTTTTGACCTCACCTTTCTTCCTTTCTTTTTCCCTTTCTGCCCCTTCTTCTTATCCATCGCACTTGGAATAAATCTAAAGCAGTCCAGCGAAATTAGTAACGCTCCACTCGTGAAAGTAGACCTACTGGGCGTCTCCTGGTCTCTCAGACAACAACTCTGATTACCACACTGCTGAACATGACACATGAAAATAGAAATATTAAATTTCCTTTTGGGATTAATTAAGTATATCTGAATTTAATTCATGGGAATTTCATTATTCTGATCTACGTCACCTAAACTTTACCATGTCTTTTAAACCTAGTAACCACAAATTAATTTTTTTAATATTTTTTAGGATTTTAAGAAACACTCATTTCTGTTGCAACATCCTCTTTCATTCACCTCATAGTCAAATTATGCTAAATTAAATTTGTATGGTTTGTATTGATGTGGCTACACAATTAGGACCAGATTTTTTTGTCTTTCTGATCCAATTCAAAGTTGTTTATTTCCCTGACATTTTTAGGTCTAAATTCTACAAATGAGAGAAAAAGCAGTCAGGATTTTGTAGTTCAGAGAATCTCTCTCTATTTCAAGTCTGAATAGCATTGCTTTTTTTTTTCTCCCCTCTTCTAACAGTCATGGCTATGAACAATGAGCTTCTGCAGCGGCTGGCTAAGAAAAGGAACTCGCTTGAAGAGATGGAGGTTTCCTCCACAGCTGGCATCCCGATCCCCCTGAACTACCACTCCCCAAGCTCTGCGGTGAAGTCCTGGCTCTCTGCGAAGGGCTTCAGTCAGGAGTGAGTGTTGATTTTACTAGACATATGACGTTGTTGTTATGTGGTAACAATGCTCTTTTTGTTGGCGATCAGCCTTATCCGTTTAGAAAGTCGGTTTATTTGATCACTTTGAGGATCAGCTTGAGTCAGAGTCACCAACACATCGCTACAAATACTGCTGTTTGAAAAATGGGATGGAATCCTTCAGCAGTGTGTGACTAAGCTGGTGACCATCATGGGAAGGAGGTGCTATGCTTCCTATAGTTCTTCCACGCATTGCTGACAGTAGTGCAAACTCTCCTCTATTATTTAGCATCTCTCTAAGATAGTATGAAAATGTTTTGGATCAGATTAAACCACTCGCTGCTTTCCCTTGAGCATTTTTTTTTAAAAAAAATCGTACTCTCATAAATATTTGTATTTAATTTCCACTTTAAGACAAACTAGACCTCTTCTTTCACAATCCCTCTGTTAGGACCGTGAAGACCCTGGGAGTTTTGAACGGAGCTCAACTCTTCTCCTTAAAGAACGAGGAGCTCTGCAGCGTGTGTCCTCTGGAAGGAGAGCGTATTTACCTGCAGGTGCTGGGACAGAAGTCCCTTCTCGAGGTTTGTACGCTGTTGATCTGGATGCGTTTGTTTGTCTCTGTTGTCACACAGTTCTGGCCCGGTTTCTGTTGTCGAGAGGCGTTTATTTGCTCGGCCTTGACAGATGCACAGACTTGCGCCACTTTGCCAAATTGTTACTGAACTGACCTACACTCAAAATGAGCAAAGGACAAGAAAGTAATCAACTCTGATTCTGTTTCATTTTTTGTATCTAATAGTGCTTATATAATATATTATAAATGTGTTTATACTGAAGATATCATTAAACCCTTTAAGTTTGGAGTTTACTCGATAAGGTGAGGCAGACAGTGAGAGTTGGAGTCCCTTTGACCTATAAACAGTGGTATTTGTGTGAATCTGCTTATGTGAAAAATTGCTTCATTGTACAAAAAAGGACTTTATAGTGTTACAGTTGTAGTTTTAAAGACCCTGATCCACATAAAGCCAAGAATCACTTAACCATTAGCAAAATGACATAAAAATGTTGGAGAAATTACTTTGCTTGAATTCTGTGACAAGCCAAGAACAAATTTCCATTTAGGTAAAAATTAAAGGGACAATAAAGCAAAAATCATACAACATATTTACTCTGATGGTGCATTTTGTTAAATCAGGATTAAAAGAAGGTAACAATGAGAATTGTTTGCGTTAGAAATTGAGCTGATTTAACTTTCCATCTCTATTGAGGAAACAGCAAAACTGGTGAATGTGTCATCTTTTGCTTTAAAAAAAAAGTGATTATAATTTAGTTCTATTGAACCGACATATCATTTGCTTCTTACCAGGACGTGCGCAAAGTTTCTGAACTAGAGACGGTAGTGGAGAAGTGAAACCTGATGACTGACCTGGATTGGTGAACGTCACGATGTAAGACGAAGAAATCAATAACTGAAAGAGTTACGAGACCAATCTGTTGTACATGAAGGCTATTTAAATCAGCTACATGAAGATTACATACATGTATTAATTATAGAGTAATATCTGCACTGACAAGAATATTTTCTTTTTTTTTAAAAAAATAAATTCTAACTTTGTTCTGTTTTCATTTTGCTAGAGTTTTATGTCTTTTTAAAGATGCTGTTAGCCTTTATGCTCATTGTGTCAAAAAGCATCCTGAACACAGCATTAGAAAAATGTCAGGCCTTGTATTATTGCACATGAAGGTTACATAAACTACGCATTAATGATGCAGCCCTACTGGCCGCACTGACATGCAAGATGTTTTTATTTCACATGTTCTCAAAATAAACTTCTCTTACCGTTTCTATTTTGTTGTAGTCACACGACTTGGTTGATATTCTGTGGATACCAACAATGTAAATAAAATAAATGAGGCAAAATTCATGTAAAATGATTACAATTGTCCATTAACAGAAAACTTGTCTACTTTTTGAATTCATTGATGTTTATTTTACATTCATTTTTATTATGTCACTTTGTACAGCCACGTGTTGTTTCAGTCTAAATGTACAAACACATCACATTAAAACAAAACAACAAAAAACCATTAGTGTTGATTTTCTGTTTTATTCAAGACCAGTGAGGTGATTATTTACTCTGTTAATTATTGCTGAAATATTCATATTTGGAACATTCACTTCTCACCAGCAGAGGTCAACAGATGCATTTGTAATGTTGATTTTAAATCTTATAAATCTCAATACTAAATTCAGCAAGTCTTTTTCTATCAGTTGTGAAAGGTTTTTGACCCTGTGACCCCTCATATGTCACCACATGCAAAAAAAAAACACCCATCCAGGTACACAAGCAGAAGGTGAATCAACATGATGTGAACATAACGTTGCTTCACCAGTTTTACAAATAACTTTCACCAGAGGTCAAATCTTACCGTGTAAACAACAACTGACCCTGACCCTATTACCCTGTGTTGGTTTTGCAAGCCTGTCCTGATCTGCCTTCCTCACAGGGAAGAAGATGTATCTACTTTCTACATTTATTGCTTATTTTAGATATTTAGACACTTAACATTTTACAAATGTGCCATTGATGTGTCCTATTTCAGAGCAGTCATAGAACGACAAGTAAATGAAAGCATAAATTAAAACGATATCTGAGTCCCCTTGGGGAGAGTCTTCAGGAAGATTTAAGCTAGCAGGTAAAATTGTGAACAATGTCAATCAGTCCTATGAAGGAAAGGATTTGGGAAAAATCTTCAATTGATGGCGTTGCTTGTCAGCAATTAGTTTGTGAATCCAACTCTTAAGCTCCTCTTGCACAGCAAAAATCATTTTGAAACTATTGTTTTAATCTTGCCCTCAGCTTTGAATATGGCTATTTCTCAATGCTCTGCGACAGACTGGTGACACCTGTCCAGGGGGACCCTCGCCTCTCGCCTGGAACGTTAGCTGGAGATAGGCACCAGCAACCCTACTGACCCCACCAAGGGACAAGGGTGTAAGAAAAGGGATGGAAGGAATCAATGGATGGATGGATGAATGGATTTCTCCATTCTTTATTTTGCAGTGATCAGAAACCCCTCCCCCCAAAAATGAGCCCTTGACCACACTAACCTGCTTATATTTTTGGGTTTATAGCTTCTAAGGAAGATATGTCATCATCTACTTAAATATTATTCTGGTTTTGTTTCATTTTTTAAAAAAACATTTAACCATTTTTGCTCTTTTATTAATACTTTCAGTGCATGGTCAAATTATGGCCTCAAAACAAATCTTGCCAAATGTAGAAAAGGTTATATAAATTGCAACATTCTTGGCCTGGGACAAAAAAGCCAGTCTAGAAACTGTGCAAAAAGTGTTTCTTCACTAAATGTTTCAAACGGAACATTCTTAAAAAAATACAATCATAATAAATTGACTTTGTTTACTTCTTAAATCAACATTCTGCATCTTAAACCTTTAAGTAGCTTAGCCATTAAACAGAAACATGTTGATTACAAATTAATAAAATATGCACCGGCTCAAACAAGGATTAAAAATGAAAATCTGACAGAACATCAACATTTTCATTTGAGTGCACTTCTGAGGTAAATCACTGAGATCACTGAATACGGCTCATGTTTTACAATCGCCTTTGGTCGCACTAAAGTCACGGACCACTGAGCAGCAGGGAAAGAGGCAGTAAACCTTTCTCTCACTTCCTTCGATTGATGCCATCTTCACATATCGCCGGTGCTGGTCTGGTCCCAGGAGTCCCAGTCCAAAAGGTCTTTGGTTTGAAACCACAGCTGGATCTCCTTCTGAGCCCCCTCCACCGAGTCACTGGCATGGACCACGTTCCTTTAAATGAGCAACACTTGTGATTACTTCATCGACATGAGTTGATAGTGGCCATTTATGGACATTGAATTGCAGAACTATTCATGAGACTTGAATATTTTTAATTCTTTCATCTTGTAAACGAATGCTTTATTGGGATTTTCTTTGACATGCTAAAGTTGTGCATAATTCTGATAGTAAAGGAATATCACGAGTAAAAATCTAAAAGGAGAGACTTATGTATTCGTCAATACTTTTTAGAGCCATGTTGCCACAATTACAACTTCAAGTCATTTGTAGATTCTCAATCAAAGGATGGAGACTTATTACAGAAAATACCTCAAGCTCTGCCGTTGTAGATGTTTAGAACTTATCTAAACATCTTTTTCAAGTCCTGGCTGAGATTCTCAGATGGATTTAGGTCTGGACTAAAATATGACTATGCTTTGATCTAAGCCATTTTGTCTTTAGTTCTAGGTGTATGCCAGGAGTTGCTGTTCCATTGGAATGTGAAATGTTGACTCGGTCTCAAATTTTCTGCAGAATGATGTGGTTTTTAATATCTTTCATACTCTCATCAACACCAACCAGCCTCCCTCTGTATGCTGAAGTAAAACTTCCCGGCGGCATCATTCCGCCACTACCGTGTTTCGATTCCATTGTGTCCAGTATGGCGAATAGAGTTGATATCACAAATAGCTCTTAACATTTACACCAAAAAGTTCAGCACTAGCTGCATCTCAACTTAACACATTCTTCCGCAGCACAAATGAGATAAACGTCTTTCTTCTTGTCACTCTCTCCCATGAAGCGCAGATTTGTTGAATGCGTAACAAACAGCTGTTGCGTTTCACCTGAGCTGTGAATCTTTGCAGCTCTTCCAGAGCTACCCCCAGGTGACTCAGCTCCTTCTCTGACTAATGTTTGTCAAATTAATCCTGTGACGGTAATTGTTTTTTAAGGTTTTGAAAAACAAGACGAGATGAGAAGAAATGAGTTTACCTGCTGACATGAATGCTGAAATCTCCTCTGACGGTTCCTGCCTGGGCCTCAGCCGGGTTAGTGTTTCCCACCATAGTCCGTGATGTCTGAACGACGTTGTGCCCTTCCCATACCTAAACATAGATAAACACACACCACTCATGCATTGCAGCGGACCGATAAGCAAGTGCGAGATAAAGCAAACGCAATGTAAAAAAAACTGCAAGGAGCCCAAAGCCGGGCAGAGAAGAAGGGAAGCCCTCACCATCACAACCAGGGGTCCAGAGGTCATGTAGCGCACCAGACTGTTGTAGAACGGCTTGGTCCTCAGGTTACAGTAGTGTTCGGACAGGACATCCTGAGACGCCTTTACAGCAAATACAGCGGCAGTTAGGAGTTAGAGAAGAGGGGCGTTTTCTTCACACAGTCGACTCACAGAGCTCGTTTACCTGCAGCATCTTCAGCCCCACCAATTTGAAACCTCGCTGCTCGAACCGATGGATGATCTGTCCAACAAGGCGACGCTGGACTCCGTCTGGCTTTATGGCGATGAGAGTCCGCTCCCTCACATCTGGGAGACCTGGTGAACGTAGGAGTTCATATACAACTGAAATGCATAGATATAGTTACGGTGAATCAGCAGCAGTTTTCCAACAGGGAGGATGAGTATCGATTATCCAAATTCAACGTCATGGAGCAAGAAAACACATTTCCAAGTGCAACCCTGCAAGCAAACATGGTTGTCTTCCTGCCCTAGCGAACAGCATGCTAACTAGATCTCATTGCTTGGCCTTGAATTGTTCTGTATCTTTAGCAACTTTGATCCCTTTCCTTGTTTAAGCCACACAATAAGCACACCAGTACACAGTAAAAATGCCAGTGTTGAATTAACACCCAAAAGTGTCTATATGTGTCCAAGTCAGCTGGTGTTAAAGTAACACTTTTGAAAGTGTTAA
>CAEGAF010104212.1:0-10551 GCA_903067075.1 Micropoecilia bifurca
ACTCTAAGCCTGATGACCTGGTGAAGCAAGCAGTGAGGGAACAAGGTGACAGTTGGATGTTACGATACTTGAGGATGGATATCGAGGTTTTTCTAGGAAAGAAAATATCGATATATATCACGATATCGATATTATTATACAGCCCTTGTTTATATGGTGTCTATCTGGAAATACTGTAATAAACAGTTTTATTACACATAGTTGTCATGTGACGTCACACTTCCAGGACCTGACAGCCATCTTGGTAGGCAGTTGTTATGACCTCAATAAACAAGTTACAAGCTTATAACTGGCTCTCACCCCATTTCCATTTAACATAAACAATACAAGTACAACGTTTTGAGTTCTCCACCCACGTCTGTGTAATACCAAAATAAATATCAGTGGTATTTACTGTAGCACTGTGTTTACTACATGTACTTTGCCAGATATCAGAAACTAGTTATTCACATAAGGAGTCTGTATGTCCTTTAATAATCAGTTTAAACGCTGACTATGTGTCCATGGACTCTTCATGTTCAGTAAGTAGTCATCTCTGTCATGGTAGGAGAGTGGAAGCAGCTGATCCACATCGTCTGACATGTTTCCATTATCAACCTCGACAGCAGCCATTTGCTGGTATCTATCTATCTTGCACATTGGTCAAGAGTGTCCAGATCCATGCTCTGCTCTGGCCTACCAAGATGGCGGTTCAGAGGCGCGGATCCCTTCCAGTTGTAGGAACTATTTATAACATGCAAAGTGTCTGTCAATAAAAAAGCTTCAGTTTGCAGCTCTGGACATTAAATGAATAAATCACAACTTGTATTATTAATAAATCATCCTGGGCCTCAGAGGAAAGTTTAATCCTCAGAGTTTCAGGTGAGAGTTGAGAGACAAGCTGAGCTCCTTCCTCAGAGACATGAAAGAGCCTTAAATTACGTGTCCAATTGGTTTGTTGAGAGGATGATGTTCTGATCAGCTGCTTCTCCCTGAAACCTGTCCAAACCCATCAGCTCCGACCGCTAATCCACCTCATGGCTTCGCTCCATGGAGGCAAAGGCAGGAAGCTGAACCTGCTCTGAATCCGGCGCCGACACACAACGATTTAGACAATTAAGTCAAGTCCTGCTGACTCAGGATCAGGATCCCGTCTTCAGGGTCGGGTCTGGGTCCAGATTCGGGTCGAGGTGAGGGAGCTGAAGTGAAGGAGGAAGATCAGCAGACAGAAACAGACGGAAACATCCACAAACCCCCGGCGGCTCAGTCACGGGTTCCTGCCACACGGCCAGGTGTGGATCCTCTGGATTCACTGCAAACGCTTTTATTTCAGCGTTTTTACGGTTTATGTGGACAGTTTTGTGTCTCTGTCATAACTTTATGCAGCTGCAAACATGTTTATATAAACAAACGTTTTTCTCACTCAATCAGATGAAATCATGGCGTTTTGGGCCGTTATGTTAAACCATTTAACATTTTGTTGAAATTTCTAACTTGGTATTTGTCAGAATTATTTTTTTTTGCTTTCTGATGTGGTTCAAACATTTTGAGTTTCCTTACAGAAGATGTTTAGAATAGTTTGTTTGACTTCTGGCTCATTCTTCACTGCAAAAACTAAATCCTACCAAGTGTTTTCATCAATTTTCTAGAGAAAATATCTTCGCATGCTTAAAATAAGACTAAACTAACTTAGATACAGACGATATTGTTCTGTCTGACTGAAACAGGAGACAAAGTTCTACAGTATTTATGGTATTTTTCAGAGATGATTGTTTCTGTTGCTGAAGGTTTTAGCTGTTTGCACCATAATGTACAGTATTATGTAAGCATCAGATCCGTTCCAACTGATTGTTTTCTAAAGCAGCTGCAGCGCATATGTGGATATTTTTCATCCGTCACCCCAGAAATAATTATAGCAGCAATTAGCCTTTGTGTTTGTGAGCAGTTTGCTCTCACTAGTGCGTTTAAAGTGGATCTTTGGGCTTTTTTCCCGCAGCAATGAGCTGTTTGTCCTTCGACTTTTTGAAACGGCTCGGAGTGAAAATATTGAGGTAATAAATGGAAACATGCAGAGATGAACAATGCAGGGCGAAACACAAACATGACAACATTTCAGAAACAAAAACAGCTTTTATGGAACACTGGAAATGAAGAAATGTTTTGTCATATAGTGAATTTTGATTATTTATTTAGAGGGGAAATTGAAGTACTTATGTTTCTGCTACCAATAATAATAAAGTAGAAAAAGAATCTTAAACTAAACTTGGCTTTAGTTTCATTGTACAACTACAAAGAAACATACCAGTCTAATTTCCTCATATCATTCTTCAAAATGGGAAAAACGAGAGAACGTGCCACTTAAATAATGTATGTTGATTCTTATAAATAAGGAATTTAATGGATCAAATCAGATCTTTCCACCCCCCAAAAATAAAATTCAGATCTGTGCCACTTCCATGTGTAGAACTAAATTGAATCCGATAATCTTCAAAGTGTCTGATTGGTCAAAATAATCTGCTGCTGGCCAATAACAAACTCATGTCTTATCTGGCAGCACATAAAGAGTTAAAACCAACTGACCAAATGTTCCGGAACTCAGCTTGGGTTGCTAGGTAACGGGACTAGGCTCTGCTTGGGTTGCTAGGTAACGGGACTAGGCTCTGCTTTGGTTGCTAGGTAACGGCGGAGTGCCTGCTGTTTATGAAAAGACTCACCAAAAACATGAACATATTGCCTAAAAATGTTGGGTGTTTTTTAAAGTACTTTGACTTTTTAAACCCAAATTGAAGAAAAAAAACGTCCAAAAAAGTGAATTTTAAATAATAGTTTACCTTAAACACTCACTCTTACATGTGAGTGTTGAAAAATAAACCTGTTTCCAGCATATATTTCTATTGTTGATGCGAGGAGAATACATGTCACGATAACAAATATTTCTGGACAATTAATTATTAAATGATCGAATATAATGGCAATCGCAAAATATTGCAAGAAAACATTCTCAAAGATCAATAAACGTTAAATTCTAATGAGCATTTAACACTGAAACTGGAAGGCATTTTAAATATTAAAAATAATTAAAATAACAAACATCAAATAAAATGAATTATTAAGATTTTCATAAACAGGCCTGGTTGAGACCAAAACACCAGACTGAAGACTTTTATCACTTCTATCCAAAATGACAAATTACTGAGCTTGTTTTAATTTATATATAATTATATATATTATCTATATATTTATATATACTTTTCGTTTTAGCAATTATGATTGCTAAAAAGAAAAGAACGACCTGAAAAGTCGTAACTTTCCCATTTTTCCAATGGGAAATCCGACTTTTTACGGCGTTCCAGTTGATTTTTCTGACTGGGAAACCTGAATTTCCCAGTCAAACTGGAACGCAGCATGAGAACAGCTCAGTGGGTCAGAGGGGAGACGGGTTTGTGCAATCAGGTCAGTCTGGGACCAAAACAATGTTTTCATGCTGGATCCCAGATAACGGATCCACGTTTCCATCCAGTTCAAATATTTACTGGAGCCAGGAAAAAGTGGGAAAGCTTTCATCATCAGGTCAAACTCCACCAGGTCCAGAGCGACGCAGACGGTGGCACCATCCGCTCCAAGCCCCAACCATGAACCTCCAACTGAATTATTATTACAGCAGATCACACACTCAGGCTTTAAAGGTGTTTTTAGCTGAATCTGGGAGTAAAACCCAAAGCCTCGGAGCTGAAACGTAAATCTCTTCTTCATAAATCTGCTGGGACCCGATTCCACCGAGGATCAAAGTTTTCCCTCTCACAGGAAACACGTCCCATGTTTAGTTGGACTTTAAGTTTGTAGTTTAAAGAGAACTACAAGCTTCTTAAAAAGCAAAACTAAAGATTTATAACGGCACAATAAAGTTTGATTAAAGCCGCATCGGAATGACAATGAATTCTGGGAATTTTACGAGATCCTCTTGAGAAACAACTGGCAGACCGACGCGATCCATGACCTCCAAGTCTTTACGACGCATTTTAAAGGAATTAAACATTACAGACTTCGTGTCGCTTGATGAAATTCATGAAAACAGGATAAAACTCAGAGGTTCAGGAAGCTAAAACAATACAACTATTGTTGCAGCTGCACTTTCAAAACGTTAAAAGTCCAGTCATGGTTTTCTTTGTTCAGCATGTTGAATATTAATTAAACCAAATGGAAATGAAATTAATTGAATATGTTATCTTAATTCTTTTTTAAATGATGGGTAAGAATCGATTATCACGCACTTTCTGCCTTATCAGAGGCATGAAACTGAAACAGCTTCACGTAACGTGAACATCTGACGACGTTACGCTGCTCTGGTTGAGTCGCTTCAGACCAGCAGACAAAAACTAACTTATATTTTATTTCTGCAACATTTTAAAAATTTGCTACCGTCTCCTAGGGAGATACAATAATCTCACGATACGATACACGATACACGATATTCTGCCCATGATACGATATATATGGCAATATTCAGCAAAGTATACATTTTAATACACTTTGTGATTTCTGAAAGATTTTAGAGGGACAGAGTGATTTTGGTGACATTTTGTGACTGTTATAAAGTTGGACTGAATTAATTTAACTGAAAACTGATTAAAAGCACCAACTACACAATACCTGCTCTGGTTGGACACAGACTGAAAGTGGACAGCTGGTATCGTATCGTGAGAATATTGTATCACTACAGCCCTACTTCAATAGGACTTAGAGGGAAAATGTCAGCAAAAGAAATACTTTTGCTGTTTTGCAGGTTGTTCCTACTTCTTGGTTCAATCAATCAAAGGTCCGTCATTAAATATTTAATCTGATTTAAATCTGAGGGAAACAAGGCGATGTTCCCAAAAAGAAACGTTTTGCTTTTCGGATCAGAGAAGCGTCTCATCAGGAAATTGAAGCTCCTTACTTTGGTCTGGATCCTGTTTAGTTTCCTCCCCATAAACCGGACTGGGAGTCTGGACCTGCGGTTCTGATGCGGTTCTGTGGAAGCAAGTTGGTGGAAAACAAAAAACATTACAAATGAATCATGAATGAAGTCCAGGAGAATCTGCTTGATTGGGGAGGAAAGTTGGTAAATTTCAGTTGCCGTGGTTTTCTTCCAGAAACCAACCAAACTGTTTGGTGAGCCTGTTCCCCTCCTGGCCTGTGGGGGCGCTGCAACAAGAACCACTGAAGGAAATGATGCAAAACATGGGAAGCTCAACTCCCTAATTAATGAAATATAAACAAAATGCGCCAGGTTTTAATGGAGGGTTTCTCTTTTTATTATTTGATGAAATATTGAAAACTGAAACTGACAAAATATTTTTAGTAACTGAAATAAATAAAAACAGTAATTAATGTGGAAAAACTATAAGTACCTGGAACTATAAGTATTATCAGGAAATAACTTTTAAATAATAAAGATGAACCTTTACAATCTAACAGATTAGCAGAGTTTGGAGCTTTAGGGGTATTTTTCCTTTTCTTTTACTTGAGTCATTTTATTATGAAGTATTTCTTTTCTTGCTTGAGTAAAATTTCTGAATTTTCTCCCCACTGAATGAACAACAAACATGTTTTAACCAAAACTTCACCAGACGCAGAGATGCACCTGAAGATTAGTCAAAGTTTCTGAAGTTTTTTATTGGAAGAAACAGATTTAGAGACATTTTCATTATACAACTTATTGTAATTTCTATAATTAAAATATTAACCTTCATATTTTGATCCATGTGATTATGTAATTTTTAAATATAAATGATTGATAATTTGACCAGACACTTTTTTAAATATTTGCTCCGGTTCTCCGGCCCGTTCAGTAGAGGAAACAGAACAAAGAGAAAAATATCTGCAGAGGAAAAACTGGCATCTGAAGGCAACACAGTTTAAAGTGCCGAGCCAAAGACGCTGAACACGAGTTTTTCAGGCATCGCTGTTGTTGTGAGATGATTAAAAACTCGTTACGTCTGAATGAAGATCGTTTATTTCACAAAGTTTTCAAATCTGATTCCAGCATCAGATTTTGGTTTCTTCCTTGAACTGGAAGAAATTTATTATCTCTTTAAAGGAAAAGCCAAACATTTCTTTTATCTGCTACTAAACAAATAAATTGCTAATTAATTTGAGCTGAATATAACATAAAACATCTATGATTAATATGTTATAAACAACTTTAAATTTGGGATGTTATTTGACAAAACACAACTGGAGATGATAATAATGTTTTGTCCTGAAGTTTTAAACTCGTCTGAAAAACGGTTTGGATTTGACACAGAAGACAAAATGTTTCCAATAAATAATGCTAAATAAATTACAGTAACCAAATGAGACCTGTAACTAGATCTGATGGAGAGAAACAGCAGAGAAGGAACAGATTGTCCTTTCTGGGTTTTATCCAAGCAGGTGGCGACCAGAAATATATAAAAACGTCTCCAGGAAAAAGTTCAAGATTTTCTCCCATTTATAAAACTGAAAATCCCTTTTTTTCCTACACAAAGAATTTTATTTCTTATTGTTTTGGCTTTAAAAGCCTAAAACTCAGAATTTCCTCAGATCCATAAAAATGAAATGTGTTTAAAAACTTTCTACAGACTCAGTTATGGGTTGTGGCTCCTTTTGCGTGAATTTTCTGCCAGCGCTGATCGATTCTATTGTTGTTCATCAATTTGTTCGCCTGTCTGTCATCAGTTTGAAGCAAACAATCCTGAGCGCTTTGTGAAATCACTTCAAAACACAAAACCGGATAAGAATCAAATTATGCACCAAGACGCACAATGGAGGAGGAGAAAATCCTCGAGCCGAAACAAAAGAATCGGACCTGAGATTGAGCTGAAGAGCCAGAACAAAAGGCGGCTGCTACAATAACAGGAAACGGTTTTCTGTTGCTTTTTTTGAGAACTGATGGGTGAATTTGTTGTTAGACGTGTCAGATTACAGGCTGCATGTTTGATGGAGTTTATCAGGGATTATGAGCTCATTTTCAGATGTAATATCAATAATTTGATTATATTGGCACAAATATAAGTCTACAGGGAACATATACTATATAAAGTGTGTAAATATATGTTTTTCTCTCTCATTTCAGACAGTAATACAGAAACTATACGGCTTTATTATACATATTGTCACTTTCCTACAATGTCATTTTTTTCATTGTATCTATTGGTAACACTTTATTTGAAGGGGGGATTAAGATTGTCATAACTCCTGTCACATAAATAAGCCTTCATGAATATTTATGACTGTTGTCTTAAAGCATCATTATGGTAAATTATGAGACTTTTAATACAAAGTTGACATTATTCAAAATGTCTTATGACAACTTGACATTAACCAATAAATCATTACTGATATAAATTTGTTATAAAAGTTTTACTGATTGCACTTTAAAAATTAGGTAACTTTATGTTATTAAGGGTAAAGTTTAAACAGTAATGATTTCTTCATTATAAAATGATATTTTATAATATCATTTTATAATGAAGTTAATTTTGGAAAAAGAAAAACACTTTAACACAAAAAAACCTGTCTTAGACCAATTTTTGGGAGCAAAAATATAAGCACATTTTTTTAAAATCAAAAGAAAACCAAGTGTTTTTTTTTTTTGAAAGAAATATAAGCAAAATAAATAAATAAAATAAAAAGTTTCCAATTTTGGAGGGGCAAAAGTAGAATAAAAATCCCTTCCACATAATTTTATATTTTGGTCTATCTAATGATGTAATTATTAAATTATGTTTTAATCAGTTCCTCAACTCTTGAGTCGTCTTTTTACCAAAGACGTTTAAATTTGACTTGCATGATTTCTTGGACGAGTAAAAGTTTTGGCCATTTTTTTCCTCACCTCTGGAAATATTTCTCTATGCGTATTAAATCTAGTTTCACTTTCTGAATAATGTGATAAAATATTTTATTTACTCCTCTAGTACAAGAGTAATTTTATTAAATTTGTAAAATTCATCTATAATTAATAATATGATTAATAATTATAATTCAACATCACTGTTAGAGGAAAAATAACAAAAACAGAGACAGACTGTTGATGTAAAGGAAACCCAAACACATGTGATCAACCTCCAGGCACTGAACTGAAACTTTGACTAAGCCCTTTGGTTTTCTTCCCCTTTGGCGCTGAAACAGCAGAAAATCCAAACGTCTGAACTTTAAACCAGGAAAGACGGAGAGATTTATACAGAGGCACAAATATGACAGAGATGATCAAAGGAAACGGGAAACATCTGAAGCTCATCACCGAATCTCAAACAAGTGCAGCAATTAAATACCAGGTGTGGCTGAAGGGCGAATAGCAAAACAGACGAAGATAAACACTGGAGAGCTACGATTATCCTGAGGTCTCTGGAATAACCACATGGTTTAATCAGAAGATGGTAAAAACCAAGGAAACAACATTAGCTGGAGCATTACTTAGAGCTAATGCCATTAGCTACAGCTCACACCATTAGCTAATGACAATTAGCTACAACTAACACCAGTAGCAGAAGCTAATTCCATTAGCTAGAACTAAAAACACCCAAATGTATTTTTGGCAACAAGTGAATGTCTGGAAAACCTCCACTAAGATGTCACATTCAAGTGCATTCAAGTGTTACCTAGCAACCGTATCAGAGCTCCAGCATGTTTGGTCAGCTGGTTTTAGCATTGAATGCTCTGTACAATGGCTGCTGGAAAAGACTTTGTCTGATTAGGTTCTTTCATTGGGACATTTGTCAGTTATTTTTCTGTTTTTGGCTAAATAAAACTTTACTTTCCAGCCTTTGGAACAGACGAAACAAAGGTTATACGAAGAATAAAGTCAAAGTAAAACCTGCAGCGAACCGCAGCGCTAAAGCACTTATCACTTCCACATGTGCAAAGCTTTTCCACCATCAGTCGTCCCTCCTGCCGGCCTCCTTCAACGCTTTACAGAAGGAACACGAGGAGGAGATGATTTAAAGCTAATAACTGAAGGAAGGATTAATTCCTTTCTTTCTGCTCATGTCTTGGACGCAGCTGCAACATGGCAGCATAAACACATTCCACGCAAATTAGTGACATGATTCTGCGGTGCAACGGCTGTCTGGTTTTAATATGTGAAATAAAACAGTGCAGGATCTAGAAAAGCTGCAGAAGGTTTTTTAAAAACATGAAGCGAAGGTCTTACAAGCATCCTTTGAAATCTGAATCTGCTTCGCTCTAAACGTTTTGTCACCTGCTCTGTTTTTTTGTTGAAGGTAAAATCAATATTTCTCTTACAAAAACAAAATCAAAAATCTCCAGTTTAGATGTTTGATTTGTTGCTTTTCTAAAGATAAAATAACTTGTACATCTTTGTTTTTTATTGAAACTCTTCAGAACATTTTAACTGTTTCCTGACGAGGCTTTCGGACTCAGACGGCTTTGATTCAGGGGAGGATCAGCGCGATTCTTAAAACCCTTCTTCACTTTGCGCCCAGATTATACGATCTGACATGATCCGTGTTTGATCCTTGCTTTATTACTATCGTTCTCTCGGCAGGCGGGAGAATCAGGAGGAACCTCAGGGAGAAGTTTACTGACTGAGCGCCGGCGATTGCAGATCCTGAAATAAACCCCAAGGAGACGAGTTTCTACCAAGCAGCAGCCAAACACGTCCAGTTTACTGCTTGGTTCGAGATACGAGGACAGAAACTACTGGCTGGAGGATTTTTAAGAGTCAGGCTCCAAATGATTGTTATTGACGTCATATTTTGGAGATATGAGTTTTAGGATGCCTTCATGCTAATCCTGTTCTGGTCCGTTTGTCCAGAAAGTCCGGTTCGTTTGGCGGCTGTGAATGCTAAGCTAACTCTGGTCCGCCAGATGATCCTGGTCTCAGTTCGGTTGAAGTGAAGTTAGTTCGATCCCAATCGAACAGAGACGCTCCAAAAGCAGGAAGTGGACTACAGAGCAGGGCATTCTGGGTAAATCCAACCTAAGCTAACATGCTAGCCTAGCGCTAGCAGCAGAAATGTCTCCTGGTCTTCAGCCAAAGACTAGAGAGAAATCATCCAACCGCAAAAATCTTCCTGTTTCCATCTGGTGAAGAAGGAAGTTGCTCTCAGTGTCTTCAGAGGTTTTTGTGTCGTTTCCTTCAGTGGTTGTTGGTGCAGCGCCACCACAGGCCAGGAGGGGAACAGGCTGGTTTGACTCAGAGCAGAGAGAGAAACAGAACCACAGCAGCTGGAGATGTTGAAGTTTTGATCTCAATCAAACTGAATGTACCAAACTACCAGGAGGGAAAACATCCTCCTGATAATCTCAGGACAAATTACTTCATTTCCCACAATCCAAATGGATCCAGGAAGTTTGATGAACGAGCTGAGCGTGTTATCAGTTTCTCCCACTGCATTGTCCGCTGCCTTTAAACTAAGAGAAGCAAACATTCAAAATAGGGCTGTATAATAATATCGATATCACGAATATATATCGATATTTTCTTTCCTAGAAAAAGATCGATAGTCATCATCAAGTATCGTAACATCCAACTGTCACCTTGTTCACTCACTGCTTGCTTCACCAGGTCATCAGGCTTAGAGTGATTCC
>CAEGAF010104239.1:0-33494 GCA_903067075.1 Micropoecilia bifurca
ACACACACACACACACACACACACACACACACACACACACACACACACACACACACACACACACACACACACACACAGAGAGAGCGGCTGCTGTGAAACAACATTCCTGGAATTGCGGTCCGGGTTTTACCGAAAAATACGGCAACGGTTGCGAGGGGAGAGGATGCAAGAAATGAACCCAAGGAAAGGATACACACGATTTTTTTCCCCCTACGAAATACGATTAATCCAGGGGCGTCCAAACGTTTTGTCACGTGGGCAAAAATTGCCCAGTCAGAAGTAGATGCAGGCCAAGAAAGTAAAAATTAAAGTGAAATCAAACAGATAAAATGTTTTTTTTAGTCTTTATTTCTTTTTCTGATATTTATCATAGCTCCAAAACTAAAAGAGGATGTTGAACGCGTTGTCCCTGGTTTGGATTTGGGTCATTTTCTTTCAAAACATTTGGTATATATAACCAAATTTACTACATTAAATAGAAGCTGATTTGGTCGTTGAATAAACGAGGTTCTACTTATTAGAAAAGTTTGGTTACTCGGTCTGGAGGAATCAAATTTAATAAAAATAAATTTGGGTACATGCATCTCTGGCCAACACAGAGACAGACAGGACACACAACACACAGACACCAACAGTGCAATTCAGATAGACCAGCTAAACCTAACAATCATGTTTTTAGACTGTGGGTTGAAGCCAGAGCATCTGGAGAGAAGCAAACTCCATGGTGAAAGGCTGGGATTTGAACCAAGAACCTGATGGATGTGAGGCAACAGCACTACCACCTACCTCATTGTGCACCTAATCAAAGTCCAGTTTTCTGCTCTATTCTAACAAGATATTGCTGTTTTTGACAATGGCAATGATTGGCAACGAGTTTCATGACGACATCCCATGCATGGACACTTTCACAGACAAGCCATTAGCACTCTGAATACAGACTAGACAGCCAATTAGGGCCACATTGTTAAGTCCATGTATGGAAATGAGAATAGAAATTTGCACAAAAAAAAGCTCAAGAACTGTTAGAGATGGCAATGAAAGAAAAATAAAATAGACTTTTAATGCTGGGAAAACAGAGAGAGGAGGACAAGATGAGGTGTACAACTCCCTGGGGGAGACTTTAGAAAGGGCTTATGAGGGCATTAGCCCAGGGCTTCAATTTTTAGGGGATAGGGGCAAAAAAAATTTCTTTTTTTTGTAATGAAATTGTTTTGCAAACAATTTACTTCGAATAAAACTCATAGGACTGAATAATGAGTTGTACCGTTTTCGGACTTTGTCCAATATAAACAATATTCACGTATTTCAAAAATCACAAAGTTACAGTCGATTTTTTGGGGAACAACATGGAGTTACAACATGGCTAGATGACACACCAAGCCTGCAGATCCATACCGATATGAGTATGCCTAAACTGTAGCTTACATTAGCAAAATAATTTTTCCTCAGTGGGCAGGACACCAAACTTACATCCTCGTAAATCTGATCCTGATTCTAAGACTTTCATCCACCAGAGACAATTTGATGCATCTCAGACTCCTGGACTGAGCCATGGAACGCCTCAGCACAAGCAGCAAGATTCTCCATCTGTTTGGACACTTCCATACCCAAACACGCTTGTTCAATGTCCTAAGTAACGTCCAGTGTGGTCTATGTACAGACGGCCGGTCAAGCCCATCATGGTATTAGTTCAAGAGTTTATCCCTTCATCACATCTACTCATGTTCAGTAATCTCAACATGTCACACTTGCCTGGAGCTTTGGCTTACAATAAAACTGAGTACATGTGGTAATGGGATTGAGTTCATAGTGGTAAATCCAGTCACATTGATTATATTTCCCCACTTTTATTTTTTGATCAGCCAAACCATCCTGTTGGAGTGTAATTGGTCAAAATTGGCGTTTTGTAGCTTGTTTGAATCTCCGAGGCTGTGCGAAGGTGCAAAAAGTGGGTATGCAGCACATGCAACGCATAGGGTGGTCAAAACCCCGTCTGGACGCGGCGGCACGCTGATGATGTCTTCGCATACACTTCAGGGCGCCCTTACGCGCCTTCACCCCGCGCACATAACGGGGTAAATGTAGGGAGTTTTACCTTACACCTGTCTTCTTCTTGGGAGGTTTGGGGGGTGGGGGTAGAGGGAGCGTATGTCTTCTACGCTCCTTCACTATGACGACCCTCGTTCGGGGGGGACGTCGATTTATGTTTTTGCATCCACCTGAATAACATGTAGTTGTGACCCTGGCTGTGCGTTTCCCCTAAGGAACACGTCTTGTTGGGTCGGCCAACAAAACTACAAAAGCAACAAAAAAGGTGATTGCCATGCTCTTTTTTATGCTAATCTGTACCATACAAAAAGGAGTTGGTGGCAGAGTGACAGACAAGGTGTAGAAGATTTGTAAGCACTGTGGGAATAGTGCGACCTGCTGACTGCATCAGAAGTCCGGAAACAGAAAATTACTGATGTTTTTGTGGATAAAAATTCAGATATCCAATTTTCCACTTCAATCTTAGATGACTTCTGTCATTTTTGTCTGACTTTATAACCACTGGAAACTTGTTGGGTTTTTTGGGGGGGTTCCACTAATTTCTGACTTTACGATTTCAGAGGATATCTTAGTTCTAACATAGCAAATTTACGCCTTTAATAATGGAAAATTATTATTTTTTTCCTTATAAATTTTAGGAACCAGAGAGTACCCCTGTTTTGTGCAACTGTGTGAAATTAATCTAAAAATTCGAGGTTTACTCTTCCTTAGCCAGATACTTCTTTTATCTCCCATGCCCTTGTACTCCGTCATAGGAAGGTGCCCTTATATATTAATATATAAACATTTTTATAACTCAATGATGAATGCTAGCCTGAGCTGCATTTGCTGTGCGATGTGTTGTGTTGTGTTGTGTGAAATGTCAGCCTCATTATTGTAGCCTCCCTTCAAGCGTGAGGTTCAGGGTGTTTGTGAGCATATGACCATTTCGACAAACACATGATCCATGGATAAGAGGCTACGAGTGGATTCAAGTGTCTCTCTTTGCACCCTGCAGAGAGGGCTTTACTGCTGCCAGCTCAGCTGTATTCAGGCCAGAACAACATCCTTGTCGTTTTTATTAGGACCTTATCATATTTCTGATAGTCAGGGATTCTATTGCTCCTTTACCTTTCGGAGAAATGTGAGATGAAATCCCGAGAATCGCACAATCAAGTGGACGAGGGTATGGGGGCTAATTGGAGTCAGTGAGGTTTTCAGCCTGAAGAAATTCACAGAATTTGAGCATGGAGCTGTATATCAACATCTGTCTCTCGGTCAAATCAATCTGTCTGGGAGATTTAAGGCTTAAATGAGTGAAAAATCAGAGCAAGGTCAGAAACTCACGAGTAAAACCAGAATTAAACATTTGACCTAGTCCAACACCAATATCTGAGAGTCTTTTGGACTCTTTCCACAATCAAACTTTAGTCGATTTAACAAGGATTTTATTTGGCAGACTGACACAGAACTGAGAAGAAGGTGGAAAAATACACTTTTATTCCTAAATTTAAATCTGTTTGTGTTGAGCCACCTGTATTGTGATATCCTTAAATAAAATCAAGTGCAGCCAAATCTACCAATTGGGTTTACTTTTACATAGTTCGACCTCATTACATAATACTGAGTAATGAATTCCAAGGAAACCTCCAGTTAGGTCGGAAATAAAACTGCAGAAATGTTCAAAGCACGACAATAAACAATGCCCCAAGACACACCTCAGCACAATACAAACCACTGTTCAAACTAGCAAACAATATAGAAAAGATGTATGGCTGAAATTAAGCAAACGAAGACATGGCCATACAGCAAAACTGAAAAGAAAGCCAGGCAATGGTCAGAGAAGCAACTAGTAGTTCTGACAACTTAGTTGGGGGAATCTGTTGACTCGACAACAATTAGTCACAATGGAAGAGAAGGAAGAAGAAAGTTACTTTTTTGTCTTCAACATATTTTGAAACTACGCCATCTATTGGTTTTGCTCATATGACTTTATTTCATAATGTGACTTTATTCAGGCAGTTTTATGAGTTTGTTCTCATAATTTTACTCTTTAATTGTTCTAAGTATGACCCTAATGTAAAAATTTTACTTTGAATCATTGTGTACATTATTTTCAAGAAGTTGTTGATTGGCCTTTGAAGTTGACAGAATATCTTTAAGATTCCGAGTTTTTCTAGGACTTTTCCTTTTTCCTCCCAGTTCGACTCTCTTCCCCTCTGCCTCATACCTTCCTCCCATCCTTGTTCCGTTCTGGGTATTGACTCGTTGTGGAGCCCGTCTTGTTTACCGAGAGGGTAAACAGTGAAATGAATGTGCGGGTCACTTGTCAGGGCCACTTTCTCTGCATCCTTACTCCTCCCATGTCCTCTTCCCTCTGGTTCTGCAGCTCTGTCACCCCCACCCTGGCCCATGTCCCCATGCCCAACTTTTTGATTACATGCTGGTAATGAGAGGTCTAGACATGCTTGATCAGGATTACGGCCTGGCCAGGCAGAGAGAGTGAGGTCAGACAGGGAGAGGGAGCTTTAGCTTGGACACTTACACCCCTGTGGGCTTGGGAAGGTCACCAGGAAGCAAGGGCGGAGGTTTTTGAGGAATGTGATGCAAAATACGGAGGATGTAGAGGATATTAACAAATATAGCCGTCATTAAACAATCCCACGTCCCTCGTGTAAGCAGTTTTTAAACGAATTTGGATCCTGTTCTCGTACGTCAGAGTGGTAATTTTTTTAAATGTAAGTCACCAGATTTGTTAAACAACGCAATAAGGCAAGGGAAATTTATTTGTATAAGCACATTTCGTGTAGAAGCCGATTCGAAGCGCTTTGCAGACAAATCAAGAAGCAGCCATTACAAACACAGGCAGAAATGAGACAAGGCAAATGAAATACAAGGGAGAAAAGTGATTGACTAAATTAGAAAAGGAAAAAAGAAGATAATGTCATATGTGTTGATTTTTGATGATGGCACTCAACAAAATGTAATTTTTGTTACTGGTGAAACCAGTAACAACATCTTCTTTTGAGGCACAAGTCATCTGAAAAAATTTGTTGAGCAAAAACAACAAAAAAGACTGAGGTTTCTCTGAGTGACATTTTAAATCATGACGATAGCCAGCCATCTGCTTTTCATTTGTACCCTTTGAAGCGAACACTTTGACATCTCAACCCCTCCGTTTCTCTGTTTATTGACCCTTCCCTGCGAGCGCGTTTGTCGTCCAGGATCACAGGTGTTGTTGTAGGTGGCTCTGCTTTCATTTGGAATCTGGACGCAGAGGTTGACAACGCGCCGCCGGAACATAAATCGCACACCCGAATCCTCCAGATGGATCTGATTCACGGCGACTCTCCAAACATCTAAGACAGGGCATGTGACCCCGACTGCGGGAACGTCCGGGCCGCAGTGAAAATATGCGGACGGACTGAGAAAACAGCATTTAGCAAAAAAACAAAAAAAGAGGATTATTCGGAATGCAAACCCACATCACCTTGTGTTTGCTGCCTCTGTTCTGGATGGACGTCGTATCCTCTGAGGCGTCTTAAAAAAATACGAGGCTTCGACCGCTGACATGTTGACATTGCTGCCTTTGAGTGGGATTTGGGAGCCACAGTAGTTACAGAGTAAGCGGTCACTGTTTACCTAAAGGAATGCCTGATGTTTCACGTTCATTCTTAACATTGTCACACACCCTGAAATACCATTAAAAAACACAAGAGAACCACATACATTTACGATATGAAAGTAAATCAATTTTTGCATGTTTTATTGAACAAAATTGAAATTTCTAATTTGTTTTTCACTTTTTGTTTTTAGATAAGTCACCCATGCAGTATAAAAACACGTTTTTTCATGCTATTTTCGGTATTTTATTGTTACGACATGAATTTCCCATGAATATCACTGAACAAGATACATGTGGGTGTTGAAAGTGAGAAATGTATCAAAACGACTGACAGACTGGCAAAACAAAACCCGCAGCAGGTTTAGGGTTTACAATGAATCCACTACAGACAAAAGCTGGCAAAAAAATAAAAAAAGCTCCCATTGTTTCATACATAACATTCATACTCTACCAGCACATTGAAAATCTATCAAATAACAGAATAATTTGATAGATTTGATCATTTTGATCGAGCTGTATGCACACTCACTAATAGTTGTGGATCATCTCTTGAATTAGGTACATTTTGGATTAATATTATGTAATTGGTAAATTGGTAACACTTTATTTGAAGGAGTGTGCATAAGACTGACATTGCAGTCATAAACATGTCATAACACCTGCTATGAACATGAAGGAGTCTTTGTGAATGTCTGACAATTGTTATAAAATGTCTATCAGCAAAAAATGAAACTTTTAGTGGAAAGTTGACACTTTTAATGAATGTTTAAGGTACGTTTTAGCACAACTTTGCATTAAGAGTGTTGTTATTTACCGATTGACGGTTCATAGACATTCACAAAGACTCCTTCATGTTCATGTCAGGTGTTATGTGTCAATCTTCCTCACACTCTTACAAATAAAGCTTTACCATATAACGTGTGAATGTTTTAGTTTATAAACGCACAATATAGCTCCAGTTACTTACAGTTTTTCCTCACTAATGACAATCTTAATTGATTTCAATGTTAATGTTTCCTTAGTTTCAGTTTTAGCTAACTATCTCTCTTTAAAGAAAGCAAAGAAGAGAAATGCACAAATAAAGCCTTTTCACTTTTTGGGACTCTGACTGTACTAGACTTTAAAAGTTATCGTCTACTATAATTAGTTTGAGCTTTTGTCTGGCATGTGATTATTCTCTCTCTTTTTTTTCTCTATGCATTACTTTTTGACTCGGCACGTAATCCGGCTGGATTTCCGGATGTGCATGTTTTTATCTATTTGTTTCCCTGTCAGTGGACTTAGCCCCAGATGCTTCCTGAAAAGCTTAAGATCTCATGAGACAGGAAGTAGAGAACTAAAGATCCATTTAGTTCAGTTGAGAAATTCTGGCCTCGGGTGCTTGCTTTCTGGTGGGATTATCATCTTAATGCTTTTGACATTCCAATTGAGATTTTTTTTTCTTCTATTTTTATGATGTGACAATGATGCTTGCCTCAAAGCAAAACCAGGCAGACTACGGGTTCTCTTGATTCATTCAAGTAACAATCCTTCCCTCCATATGTTGTGCTACATGTATATTAGACCACTATGTCATAAAATTAGCCATATTCCTGACAAATTTAGATTGTTTGAATTTTAGACAAGTGAGTTGTCTAAAATTCATCCACACTGCCTCAATGCTAGTTATTATCGTCCATGTTCACGCAGCAGGCAAATGCTACCCAAATTAGGTTTTTTTTACCCATATCTGACTGTCACCACAATCTCAACAGTCAAACTTCAATCTCTACATCGAAAAAACATAAATTATTACTTCTGTAAACAGTGTGCTCTGTGCATGTGGGTCACCTTGTCTGAAGGGTTTATGTCCCCAAAGTCTCATTGTACTCAAGTTTAATTAGTACTATAAATGTCCATGAAAAAATAAATACAAGTACAAGAAATCATTACTTGAAACCTGCATCTTGTAATTACTCATGCCGTCCGTCCGTCCACTAAACCCTTGCAGGATTCTTAGGGGCCTCCATTGGTCATTGGGTGCATGTTCTGGCCAGGTCACCAGTCTATCGCAGGGCAACACAGAGACACATAGGACAAACAACCATGCACACACTCACACCTAAGGATAAAATAGAGAGAGCCATTTATCAAACAGTCATGGTTTTGGGCAGAGTACCTGAAGAGAACCCGCACATGTACAGGGAGAACATGTGCAACTCCAAGCAGAAAGACCAAAGTGAACCCAGGACCTTCATGCAAGACAACAGTGCTACCGACTCTGCAACATTTTTCAGGTTACACATTTGCTGACCTGATTCAAGTAAGAGTGACAAAATAGCAGAATCATGGAGAAATCAGTACGGCAAGTACTTTAGTACGTCACTGTTAAACACATAAGATATAAAAAAAATTATATGTGCCTCAACAACAACATTGTGAAATAGGAACAAAGAGCTTGTCAAGCATAATTCAAATAATGAGCCAGCACTCATTGTAAGAGCTATTCCACTGTAAGAGCTTACAGTCTCGGCTGATGTGTAAATGGATGTGTTGGCTTACACTTGCACTTTTCTGTTACAGACTGCGACAGACTGGAGTTGTCGGAAAACCCAGAAATCACACCCCGTCCTCATTCACAGCTCCTTCTTTTCTTTTCCCACATGTACACGCAAACACACGCACGGGACCATGGGACACCAGGAATGATAATAGAGACATGTTAATGTGTGCTAATGATGCTGTTATCTCCTGAGTGCAAATGGAGCGAGAGATTAACAACGGTGCGACAGGGAATGAGGTGTTGTAGGCTCACCGGCACATGTGGATGAGCGAGTTGCGTTTTCATGTCTGCTAGCCGTACTGTAAGGAAAAGACAGAGGACTTAGTTTGTGTATGCATCTCTACTTCCCCCTGGCCTTTGACCTCCTCCTCTGCCTGCTGAGCGTCCCACAGGAAGACACGCCGACCCCCTCGGGGAGCGGATGAGTGTGTGCGCGTTTGTGTGTGCACTCGCACGTCCTGCTTTCCTAACTCTGCACGCCGCTTACTTGTTGCTCTCTCTGAATCTCTGTTGTGATCTGATCAGAGCTCACACCATTCATGCCTCCGACTCGCTTAGGTCGGTTTTTACTTGAAGTCGTGCCATTTAATCGCCACCACAGCAGCTTTTTTGGTTGAAGAGCCTCCTCGGTTTGAACATTTAGCCCATAGAGCCACATTGCTTTCACAGGCTTGCATCATGAACGCCCACACACTGTGGGCCTACACACTCACTCCTCTTCAAACGCAGCAGCATCTCACATGCCAGAGCTGCGTCTCAAAGAAACACGTCGAAATTCGCTGTGAACAGGGAAGGAAAGCGAAGACGCTCGTCTCCGACATAACACCGTCGGGATTTCGGTAAATTAAATTAGGTGTTTCTCACTAATGTGTCCTAATGCATCTATTATCAAGCACCCAAATCCTTCCAGAAGTTCACATTCACTCCAGGCAATGTCGCAATGTCAGATATATATAGCAATGCCAATGCCATCGAAATATTAAGTGGCAGGTATTTAGAATATTTAGTTGCGAGAAAGAATTCATTACAAGAGTGGCGAGATAATGAAAGTTTATGTGGTGTGCTTGGCAGTGCTGGTTTCTATTAGACACACAAGTGTTGTGCGTTCAGATCTCAGTTTAAGAAATGGAAATATTTGAATTTTACCCTCATCCAATATTCTGGAGGTTGGCAGAAGGAGTTGACGTAACCAAGGCGACTAGGGTAGGTGTCAGGGTAAGTTATGAGAAGAATGAAAAGTACCTTATGTTTCCATCCAATTGTCATGCAAATTTTGAGCAACTCTTTAAAATGTCACAAGGGGGGAAAAAAAGTAAAGAAAATGCGAATTAGACGTTGACGTTACACATGGCTGAAATAAACAGGAAGTAGAGGTTGCAACATAGATCACATATTTCAGAAACAATTGAGAGGTTTTCAGAAATTTGTTGCTGCTGGACAAGTTGTAATTGTTCCTTAATGTCAATGAGAATTGGAAAAAGAAATGCAATTCGATGCACGTCAACAACAGATACATCTGATCAGGAAGGTGAGGAAAATGTTCGCCATGTCAGAACTTATTTGGCAAGTGTGTCTCCATCTCCCCTTCAGCACATTAACACTTTCTCGGAAAAGACAAAAAACACCTGATGCAACTGTAAAAACGTTCTTGAGAAGTTGAGGAAGGCGTTTGGAATTTTTCCGTTTCCATCAACTTTTTCTAACTCAATGCTTCAAACCGTGCATAAAAAATCCTGGAAACATGGCTAGTGTGAAGAAGGCCGACTCTCGGGGACTGAGGTGAGTCATCCAGGTAGGATGTGTTGATCTGAACTGACAGCGGATAAAGGATCAGAGGACTTCTCACTTCAACATACAATAAACATTGAGGAAGCACAGGGAGCTTTTCAAAAAGAGACATTGATTACTGCAGCTAATGTTGACAATTGGACATGGAGTGAGATTCCTGCATGTCCTCTTATGAAGAGGCTTTGATTTTATGTTTTGTTGGCTCTACTAGCCTGTATTTGAAGGTAGTTCAACAGGAAGGAGGGTAATGAGAGAGGGGAGGGGCATGCGGTAAATGTCACCAGGTTGGGAATTGAGCCTGTGACCACCGCCATGAAGACCAAGGCCTCAATACGTGGGTTGTGCATTGCCCCTGCGCCACCACAGCACCCTCTTAAGAAGAGGCTTGACATGATGATTGAACTCAGATGGTTCAGCATAACAAGCAGAGCAACCTCAGCAGCAGAAAACACAGGAAATACACATAAGCCTTCCTGGATCGCAACAAGTCTCTCTGAATCTGCTCAGTTCAATGATGCCTCCCTTTAGCCTGCATGTTTAGCCTGCATGTTTCGCTTCTACACCTCAAAACATGGAAATGTTGTTTTGTACCCTGACTGCATGGTTGTTGACTTATTCAATTTAGTTTTGGGAATCAGTTTAAGTCATTAACGCTGATGTCAAACTGACGTTGCTTACGCAGACCTCAATATAACTTTTTAAGTCATACTTGCTAAATTACATAGTCTGACATTTGTTCACATGTATTCACTGTGTTTATGTTGCACTGTAAGACATGTTTGTTCTTTTTACTAATAAGAATGTGTGTATAGGGAAGGTGTCGGAAATAAGAATTTAAAATCAAGGTTTCTGAAGTAACCTTAGAAAACCCCTCTTGATTCATCATTTTATCTAATTATACACCCACATCTAATCTATCCATGGATTATCTAATCTTCAAAGAATAATTGGGAACACTTTATTTGAAGGGGTGTGCATAAGACTGACATCATACTGTCATAAACATGTCATAACCACTATCACGTCCAAACAATTGACACTTTAAATTGTCTTTTAATGCATCTTTTAGTGCAACTTTGCATTAAAAGTGTCATTATGACACTTCATGACAACAGTCAGACATTCGTGAGGACTCCTTCATGTTCTGGACAGTGGTTATGTCATGTTCTGGACAGGGGTTATGTCATGTTTATGTCACTGTCATGTCAGTCTGATGCACACCCCTTCAAATAAAGTGTTACCGAATGATTACTAATCAAATGAGCTACCAGAAACACCAAATTTTCACGTGCTGTTTCATTTAGGTTTCAGAGCTCAAAGTAGTACAGAACACACACTTGTGAAAGTTGCTTATGATACTCTCATGCAGACCTGTGACTCAGTTCTGCACTTGATAAAAATCGATCACGGTACACATGGTTCAGTCACACACTTCCAATATATTTAACCCTAGTATGTCGAAATGGGGTCCAACCGTCCCCACACACGTAAAACCTGTGTCATTTTCCATAGTTCTCTACATTTGCCTCAGTCCTCGCACACACAAGGGTTAATCCTTTGTCATGCAAGATGTCTGACACAAATATCATTCATATTGACCCAGTTGAGATCCACAGTTCCTGTTGTTCTCCAAAACTCACCACATCTATGAAACTCACACTGTGTAACATCGTTGACTTAACATGTGACATATGTCCCAAACCTTAGCAATTATAACAACAGAATGGGAAGAAAAAGAAACTATTTGATTGGCAAGAAAATAAGGCCAGCATGGCCAAGAAGAAGCAGAAATTCTACATTCTGCCATATGTGTTGCCAGTCTACAAAAGCCACCCCTCTCTTCCTCCATCATCCACGGCCTGTTCCTGAGTTGCTGCTCAAGCTTCAGAGAATGGTTGGTTGGTCGTAGTTGGAGAGGGGGATGGGCGATGGCTGGTTTTGCACGTTTCAAAGCCGGTGAAATATTCATGTATATGTGACTGCTTCTCTGTGCGCGGGCAACTTCACGTGTACCGCTTCTCGCTCCGTCTGATTACGGTACTCGCATCCATTCACGTTTGTGACATCAAACGGAGCGGCGGCGTCTGAGCTATACGTTGGAATGCGCAGCTCGGCGAGTTACCATGCATGTGCTGCGTTTTCCTTTTTTGTGCCAGGTGATGCATGAGAGCACTGTCATTTACTTCAGCTCCCTAAAATAAGACCCGGTACATCAATTACCCATGAAACGCTCTGCACACGCTCTCACGGTCGACCTAGGGTGGAATTAGCAGAACATGCCTGCTATTTTCCATAATGATATACGATGCACTCTGCAGCCAAAGAATGTCCATTTATGGTCTCATATTTGCTAGGTCTGAATCTGCATCAGAGCGCCAGTGAGTTGGAGAGATGATGAGCCTCCTTCTCAAGCCGTCTCAGACTTTCAATGCACAGCCGCATATTTAAACAGTCAAATCGAGCACGTTTGTTCAGTCTTTTGACAAAAACAATAGTGCGTAAAGCGCAGTGAAGAGCCCCCTGCCTTTTTCAGTGAGCTGTCAACCATAAGTTCAAGCTCTTCTTCACTTTCTTATCCCCCCCCCATCTCTCAGAGGTTCATTGAACAGCTGATGCCCTTTTCTTCATCTATCTCCCGACTTTCTTCTCTCGTCTCTAAACCTCTTCTTTACTGACTTGCAAAACACACGTCAACACAGATGTGCGCAAACACTCACTGACATGCGCCAACACTGCCAGTTTCCCAGCCCTCCTCTCTTCGCCGCCCCCAACCTCTCACATCTACTCTGCCCTTCTATCCCCCTTCTTATTCCCCCCCTTTCTGTTCTCCCCCATCCTCCCCTCTGTTGCTGAGTCGACCGAAGGCAGCGGTCGGTACATGTATAGTCGGTTGCTATGTGGGTGCCATGACAACCGTCATGAATTCGACATGGCGCTCACGTAGCCAGGCGGATGTGAGTCTGTGTGGATGCAGAGCGCTTCAAATGGCGCTCACGTATCCAGAAAATGAAACTCTCGAGGGGAGTTGGGTATAGATTTAGATGCTTCCTCCTCTTTTTTTCTTTTTAATACACTTTATGCAAATGGGGAGTGTGTTTTTTGTGTTTGCAGGCTTGTCTGTACAACCATGCATGATCAGATCAGAGAGACGTGTCAATAGTTTTCATTGTGTGCAAAAGCAGGGAAACCATCTTTTTTCCCACAAGCATGCGACGTATAAATGTTGCCGCCCTATCAACCGTTATATTAATCATGGATCAAGAGCTCCCCACAGATTTTTGATGCTTTTGTTTTTTGGTCACACTTTGGTATTTTACGTATTTTAAGATCCGACAATGGCAATATGAGTAAACATAAAATGTAGTTCTCATTTGATAATCTTTCATATAAAAGCTATCCACACCCACTTGACCCTTTATTTTGGTGGCAACAAGCTATTCTGCTAACTTAGGAGTCTTTTACACCATAGATTTGACACAATTTACATTTCATTGACGCATTTTTACATTGGAAGGCCTTTAGGTCACACCACAGCATCTGAATTAGCTTTAAGCCTGGACATTAACTAGGCCACTGCTAGCCTGGTCATTGTCTTCCTACACAGTTACACTCAATTCTCCTTTCCCTTCAGTGCTCTGCCTGGAATTTGTCCCATGGAGTTCAATTTCTCTGGCTGAATTTCAATTGGACCAGTCAGCAAACAGAAGGAGGGGCTATGAACAATTTCTGCTTTGGTTTAGAATTGTAGTCTGCAAATATAGGATTGTAGTTTAGCAATGGGAACGGAGGAAGTGAACTTTTGGAGTCAATGCAATTTCCGCTGAGGTTCACTGAGCTGGGGGACTATATACAGTCAAACGTTAGCAATTGGCTAAAGTCAGATCCAACAGTTTGAAACTTCAGCAGAACAAGCAATTGTTTCTCAATAGCTGAGGGTCCAGATCTTCTGGACAAAGCGTGGAACAAGAGGCTAGTTTGTTTTTTTTTACCAGGTTATAGGTCACTGCATTAACTTCATTAGATTCATAAGACAGAAAAAATCATGGTTCCATCAACAATGGCAAGTTGTTCAAGTTCCAAAGCACCCACAGACCACCATATTTGAAATGTTGTATTAGTTTTACTCATACCTTAATAGCTTCCAAAAATGTTTAACGTTTCTCTCGTCAGTCCAAATAATACCTTTCCCAAAGTCCTGAGGATTATTGAGAGGCTTTTGGATAAATACGAGGCAAGTCTTTATTTTCTTTTCACATCTAATCATGGTTATTCCATTCGTCAACAAGGTGGAGAAATTGTTTAGTTCACGTGAAAGATGTCGAAAACTACATTCCACTTTTCTTATGTTGAAACCTGCTGGATGATCTGAAATTGTATGATGGAGTAAGAAAATAGAAACAGAAGAAATCTGTGACAGAACACATACTTTTTTGCAGCACTGTAAAATATTATATTTAAAGACTAAGTAAAGACATAAGTCTGATAGATTTCCTATAGGAAACAGTTGAACACAAATCCAGTTTCATTTTATGGCTTGAAGTTGGTTGAAACATCTGATGTTGACTGAAAATAATCTCTGAGAGGGAAAAAATAAGATTCCACCTCTTCCCACGACTTAAAATAGAAATCGTTCTGCTTCTCTTCAAATTCTCCTCTGTTAAATCAGTTGCACAACATCTTGCTGTGATTGCTCGCTTGCAAAAGAGCTCAGTGCCCATCTCATTGTTCGCATTTGTCAGCTCCTCTACATCGTAGGAGTTGCCACCATTTACACTCCTACATCCCTGTTGCTACAACTGATACAGATAGAGGCTCTGCCATCTGATGTGCTCCACTGACGTCTTTGTCGCCGAAAGTCTGCCTCAGATTCTTCCGACTGCACCCCAGAGATACGTTTCTCTGCAGAAGACATGGCACTAGACAGAGTCTCCTGCCAGTAGATGCGGAAAGCGTTAAGGTTTGGGTAGCTATGGATGCCAAAGAAAAGTTTTAAGTGCTGGGCGTGAAGTTTAATGGAGCTTTATTCTAGAGACGCACAATACTATCGGCATGGTAACGGTATTGGCCAATATTAGCTGTAAAATGTAATATCAGACATCAGATATTCTGTTAAAATTATTCACAGATATAAAAGGCGTATTGATATGACAAACCAGTGACAATGATGCCTGCAGCACAGCACACCATAAGAAAATGTTAAGTGCACAACTGATGTGTTTCCACTTGTTGCTTGTGAACAGGTTGAGTTTAGTTTTGTGAAAATGTTCAAATAATTATCGCTTGAGTGTCGTCGTCATCTTAGAGAGAGCAGACTTCATGAGTAAACTTGACATAATGCAAGTTGAAAGAATTGCATCATTTTCAGCCTCCTTTTTAGCATTAACATTTGGTAGCAGGCTAAACTGACTAAAATAATGCAGTATGTTAATTCCACAGCAGAGAAAACTATATTGTTTCAGAAAGAAGGCATAAGAAAAAATATATCGGAATTGGTATCAATTATCGGCCAAGTGAGTTTTAGTATATTGGCAAAATCCAATATCGTGCCTCCCTACTTTATTCAGTTTGCAGCTAAATGAGGGATTGAGTCACAGAAAAAAAATACCAATACTTTTTTTTTTGTCTAGACGGAAAGTTATTTGGTGAACAAAAAACATTTCAAAGTTCAAAGTTGATGGGGAGGTTGGTGCAGTCAAAGGACAAGACTACTTAGACAGATAAATTGCAGTTTTCAGTGTTTGGCTTTAGGTTGACGAGGACATTTTACGCCAAAACACAGAATCCATTTTGTTCTTGATTTCCCCTGTGATGTCATGCAATGAGGCACTGTTGCCTTAAAATACATCTGCAGGTGTGCCTCCATTTTGAATTATTTAAAGTTTACACAGCCTCAAAAATCAGCATTTGGGTTTTCCAAATTATGCTAATCAGTCATGGTGTCAATATAAAATCAATGAAGCAGTTTTACAATATATAGTATGCAAATGCATCACAGCACCTAGTTTCAGCAGTATTTTTAGTATGAAGGCTTTCTGATTAATAATGTAAAAATGGAAACACATATGAAGTGGTGGTATGATGTTCTGCTATGAGTCACCCAGAGTGAGGTGTACTAACGCATTTAGACCTTGCAGTCTTAATCAGCTGCCTTTAAAGGAAGCAGTTGTAAATACTTCAGAAAGAAAGAAGGAGGATGTGAAAGTCACACCACCACCCGCAAGGTAGTCAGGGTCAGACGCAGCAGAGAAATAAGCTCAACCGCGACCAGATAAAAAGGAAAAGTATGGCAGCACCTGATGAGGTCTGAGCACAAAACAGACATTACAGCAAGGTAGGACTCTCCCTAACAGCAGTGGCCATGTTCAAAGCGGCTCAGACCGCGTGGCAATCGCACCGCTTTACTGTAATCTATCCCCGTACCAGTCCTGCCAACTACTGTCCACATGGCCCTTCTTACCAGCGAAGCCAACAAATAGGTCTGGCGCGGATTAGCATTCAAAGACTCGCGCAAACGTGCGCACAAAATGTCTTTTTTTTCCCCTCTCTTCAGCACATTCAAGATCCTTTCATCCGTACTCCAGAGATTCTTGCACGGCTGTTTTCACAGCCTCACTCATAGTCGTACACAAACACCCACCCACACAAATTCACACGCTGTTTAGCCACATCGGGCGCTCAAGGAATTAAAGGGATCCAGTTTGAAGGTTGGAGGCCCTGCGTTCTAAATATATGCTTTCTCCTTCCTCATCATTGTTATGCAAGCTATTAGGAGGCTCTAAGATTGCTTTTCGGGGGGGAAAACAACAGAAAATGTATCATTTCAAAACCTTTTGAGGCGATTTTACAATTTTTCCCCGTAGACTTAAATGTGCCATTTCAATTCATGACTATGCTCTTCGGCCATTTTTTGCCCCCATCTTAGGTCTTTGCATCCTTAGTACTTGCATATTATTACAGCAGTAGGCATTATTATTCTACCCTGTTTAATATCTGTGTACATGTATAATTTTCTACAAAGCAGTAGAGTACCTATTTATGTCCAGTAGCATAACCAGTTACTTGTGTCTACAAACTCAGAAGGATGCAGTGACTGCATTCTTACCTTTTTTTTATTTTCCTCACACATACACACACACACACAACTACACACACTTGTCAGTGTAATGCCTCAGGGTTTGCTTTGTCATTACCAAGTGACAAATGACCTCGTGAGCAACTGCTACATTAAAATGGAACGTGTTTTTAGAAGCTGGAGGGAAAAGACCCTGCATTCGCTGATCTAAACTTAGAAGGGTCCTGACAAGGTAGAGAAAGATTACCTTCGCAGGCACGTAATTTCATTCTTCCCCCCCCCAACCCCCCAAGTTCAATCTTTGTCATTAAACTTGTTGGCTTGAGGCTAGTAATCATCATTTTATAGCTGTGTCATTGTTGTTTTTGTTCAAGGCTCTCTAATTTGAACCTTTGGGAAAGTCTCGAAAAGTTATCAAAGCATCTCTTAAGGAGTCACAGACAAATTCTGGAACTCGTTCGGGAACGAGTCACTGGATTTTGTCACGAATCACGCGAATGGACAGTTGAAAGAAGATGTGTACGCGTAACCGTCATTTCTCACTATTTCTGACATCAAATCAGGCTAAACATGTCTTGTTTTAGGTCGTTAGGGTTAATAATGGAGCATTGGTGGCAAAGAAACAGTCTGAAAATGATAAACGATGGCTCGGCCTGTTATCTCAGTGACAGCATAATAGGTTAAGAGTTGGGTTGTTGGTGTCTTACAATACATTAATTCACACTCGATGACATACTATAGGGGAGAAGAGACTTTTTTTCTTCTTCTTCTTTGTTGATTTTCAGTGTTATTGAACAGCCTGCTGAGCACACCAGAAAATAGAATCAGGGTTTTGAAACAGAGAGCCTTCACTCCGGTTTGTGCCACAGCTTTTTCTAGTTAAGCTGCAGCCTAGAAAAAAATTAAATTAAATTAAATATAGAAACAGTCAAAATGCAAGGAGTTAGCTTATTTTAGCCAGTCAGCGTGGGGTAAACTTAATCACATAAATATGATGAATTAATTTTTCTTGATGTGTATTCATTTGATTTTTGAAAACGTATTATTGCGATTTTAAAGGTAAGGCCAAGACAAAACTGTGCTTATTTGTGAAATAGATGACATGATATGGTTTTGAATTTTAATAAAGATTTTTTTAAAATCCATCTTGAAACTGGATTTCCTGAAAGGTGGATTTGTAGATCCACATATTTATGTCTACGTATCTTTTGGGTTGCACCTTTATTAGCTTTGCACATCTCAAAACTAAAACATTTAGGCATTTTTCTACTACATTAGACTATTGTCTTATAATTACATTAAAATTACAGTAAAATACATTAAAGTTTGTGGTTGTAAAGAGAGAAAATGTGAATACTTTTGCACAGTTTTTTTTTTTAATTTTTATAAGAGGGCTGTTTTAGGTGCTTGTTTTGTTCCATTTTGTGGGATGATTCGTGCATTTCCCTCCTGGTCCCTTTCTCTGGAATGCCCAGTGTGTACTTTTCATGGGCAGAAGTCAACAAACCTCATCGAGGAAACAGACAATTATTTTTGTTTTCAAGACAGTGAAGGTGGAATTCCTGGAATTTGTCCTGGGAAGGAGAAATGGAAGGAAACAAACACTTTAAGAATGTTGCATAAAACTGTAGATGGAAAATATCCAGTTTTGTTTTTTTTAAAGAGACATTCCATCTACAAACGAGAAGGAAAGTCTGTCAGAGAACCGACTGAGATAACGAAATAACTGTAAAATACGTGCACATGGCTCCTTGTTTAGGAAGGTAGGCGGAGGATCTTGTGTAATTTTAGTTTTGAACTTGTAAACATTCGCATGTGTGCAGCAATGCACAGAAGCCAGTGGGCCAGTTGCATTTCTACGTGTTTATGGTCCTCTGCACTTGTTTATGTCTCTTTCTGCCAAGTTAGCCCTGCACAGCACATAAAAACCTCTAATGTGTTTTCTATCCAGTTGCTCTTAGAAAGCCTGGTGAGAGTCGGAACAATGAGGATCAGGGATCAGTGAACAAGGGGACTAGCACTTTTTTCTGGTGCCTGTACAGGCTGGATAAACATTCCTGAGATTTCTAGCAGATTTTGGGAGGAAAAAAATGCCATAACAACTTTAATTTGCATGTATTGTTATGAGAGGATAAAAATAAACTTTCAGAAAACAGTCATGACTCTGGACCTGCCAACTCATTATTTGACTAGTTTGGGCAAAATTGCGATAATCCTTAGTTCTGTGTATTTGCTGTGTAATTTAGATCATGGTAATTGTTTTTAGTCATACCTATCTCTTGCTTTTTTATTGCACTTCATTTTCAACAAACACAAGGGTTTGTCATTGATAGGTCTAAACTGAGACTATGGCAGCCTCTGTGTTCTGGTTGTATCATATAATTCTGTAGATTATATCTGTACTTTTCTTTGCATTTGTTCTGTACCGAGTAAAACGAAATCCTGTCAGGGACAAAGGGTTTATCTTAATCTTTGAGACATTTTCTTTGCTCATCTAATATGACTGTGAAAGTGATGCCAACATGTTAAGGAAAATGAAATGTGAAGCTAACCAACGCTAGCTGCTAATTTAGCAGCTAGCTCCCTCTCGAGTAACAGAGAGATAAAGAAAAGTAGGACATTCTGTGTAGCATTGTACCAAATGTTGGCTATTCCCACCTAATATGACAGGAAGAGTGATGTTAAGATGGTATGGGAAATGGAATAAGAAGCTAACTGTCATTAGCTGCTAACTTAGCAGTTAACTCCCTCTTAAGTTCTAGATAACAAGAGTAAGACATTCTGTGTAATGCTAGCATTAGCTGCGGTCAAATCATTGTTGCTTTGAGTGCTGGTTTGAAAACCTCTGCCATTATTTATAATTGAAATCATGGAAGATAAATAAGTTGATATCATCAGTTAAGAAGTAGATGCGTTTTTATTTATATAGTGCTCCGCTGAGTGCTACAGCAGAATGCTATATCATGTTTTATTCATTGCACAGACAGCAATTTTATATAAAATATTTGTGTTTCCATTAAGCAACATCATCTAATTGTTGTTTTTTTTAATGTTTTTTTGCATTGACATTTTAACCACTTTTCAGAACAAACTAGTCTGTCGGCAGAGTTCCTTCAACACGAGGATGCAAAAAAAAAGGCCTGTTGAGTCTGCAACAGCGAGCACAGTTCATATTTGAATCACAGTGACATTTATTGTAATAAGAAGTTATTTTCAAATGCCTTTAGAGCAAGAATGAAGAGGAAGGGGGCAGATGACAGTGGAAAGTCCCTGAAGCAAATACTAGCTGAAGGTTGTGAGCACCATCTGCGAGAGGAAAGACGCCTCAGGAGTTTGCGATTCTATGAATTTTTTTTAATCCTGCGATTTTTTTCTTTGTTTGTTTTGTGTTTAGATTTCATTCTAAAAGTCCAGAACTATTCTCTTACTAACAGTCCTTATATCCCGACAGCCGTAGTGCCGCTAACAGTGATGGAAATAGCTTTAAGAGGACAGCAGTGAGTGCGTGTAAATGTCACAACTAGCAAAAGCCCGCCGTAATTACATTAATAGTGTAATAGTGTAAAAGTGTTCCGACATAGACCTGCGAAGCTGAGTGGCAGCTGAATGTCCTCATTCAGTATCCGATCGTGATCCCACAGATCACAGCTGCACAAAAACCAAATATGCTCCCTACTATGAAGATTTTCACTGAGCAAGAATCTCAATTATGCTTTTTTTTCCCTCCTACACCCACCACTTCCTTTCAGGAGAAGGCCACACACACGCACACACAGAGGCACACACACACGCACCGTAGGGATGTTGCATGAAAACAAACAAAAGCAGAGTCTGTCCAGTGGTTTGTGCTGCCAAAACCTGCAGCCACAGCGCTCCTGCTGCAGTCCAGACAGCAATCTGCATGTGCGTGTGTGTGTGTGTGTGTAGGTTACAGGGAGTGACAGACAAGATAGGTGAAGAATGTGATTTTGGTAACTTTGCATTTTTAGAGCAACCACTGGCCACTGTTGGGGGAAGCTGACCATTAGAGAAGAATGTCAGGAATTCTCCTTAAATACCAGAAGAAAAAGAAAAGCAGGACATGTCAGATCAAAGCGGGCGTTTAATTCAGTGAAAACACGTAAAAACAAACTGCAGAAAGCATCCTCTGTCATTGCCTTTATAGCTAAAAATCTGCGATTTAGTTTCCCAACAGCCACACGTTGCAGAGTTAAACTTTATGGTCTACATGTGAAACACTATTTGCATCCATCCTCACAGTAAAACATGGTGGTGGCAGGATCATGCTGTGGCAAAAACTTATTAACTGCATAGACGGGGAAGCTAGTTCATGTGTCTGTTCCCTTAAAGATCAAAGTTTGATACAACAAATCTTGATTTTTGCAGTGTACAAAAAGTTAAAAAGTTTACAGGGTACGAAAACCTTAGCAAGACTGTGGAAGATTCCTGGAAGCAGTGAGCAACCAAATTTATATGTATAAATACTTCATTTGCTCAGCCTTGCATAGTTAACACAATAAGCAACAACATTATCAGGAAATATAATGTGGTTTGAACATGAAATTCTTAGCGGGACTTCTTACCCTCTTGAGTTCCAGGTAAACAAAAGGAGGACATTTTGTATCAGGGTTTCCCTCAGTGTATTAAAGCCTGCCAGTTCACCAGGCTAAGCAATGTTTATTTATTTTAGGGATTTTTTTTATGTTTATAGCAATAGCTTTTAGGTATTGTTGATACTGTCTTCCTATAAAGCATAATTTTCTAATGATGTTTTACATTTTTGTGTCACCTTTAATCATCTTTAACTCAAAAAGCAGTGGGTCGCTGGATGTCTGCCATAGCGTCCCCAACACTGGATTTTCACGGGGAAACTCAGCTGCATAATGCTAGTTCTGGCTAATGCTAGCTAGTGTTATACAAATTGCTCAGTAATACAGCCTTATATGACAGTAAACATGTTAAGGGAAATAAAATGTGAAGCTAACCATCATTAGCTACTAACTTAGCGGCTAGCTCCCACCTGAGTTCCAGGTAAACAAACATAGGACCTTCTGCATAATGCTAGCAGCGCTTTAAAAATGTATTTAAGCAAATAGGTGAGTTTTTTACTTTACTTCTTCACTTCCTATTTTATGACTTGTAGAGTAATTAAGTACAAAGCAGTTATTCTGTTAAAACACGATTACCTTAGCTATTTTTCAAAGGTGAAGAGGGTTTGACGATCCTTAAATGCCCAGGAGAGAATCTGGTGAAGAAGCTGTGATTGATTTTTACAGAGCACGACTTATTTTGAATGACATCTTTGCTTCCTGTGCTGACCCAGAGTTATCAAATATTTTGAAAGACATCAAGGCAAACAAGTTTCCTGTGATGGAGAAGCCGCCAAGGAGTTGGACATCTGACTCTGCGTGACTGAAATGCGCATTGCCTATGGGACGAGTCAAGCATGTGGTGCCATAAGGAGCGAGCCAGTCAGGCACTTTGTATTAGTTTGTGAACCAGAAGAGGATCTGCTGACAGAAACTTGTTTCTCTTGTTTAAGAGAGGAAATCTGCAGAAATAAATATTTTGAGAATGTCTATTTTGTGTGTGTGTGTGTGTAATACAATTTGTTCGATATCAGGTAAAATATCAACAATATTGATACCGATACCTTTTATTATTTAGGTTTGATATATCGTCAAACTTCTGACATTCAAGTGGTGTTTAGTAGAACTATTTTATTAAAACAAAGGACAAAATTTGGGCAAAATTCAAAGGTGTCTACAAAATATTTTAGTGATATTTCAACATGATAAACAAAAACAGAAAGACAAAACTAATTTTGTGCATTTTTTCCCTAAAACTAAGTGAATGAAATTATGATTTGAGAATTAATCAAAATAAAATCTTCGTTGAATTAGATTTGATAAACTACTTGACATTAACCAATAAATCATTACTGAAATAATTTTTTTTATAAATTTAAAAGTATTACTGATTGCACTTTAAAAATTAGGTAACTTTATGTTATTAAAGGTAAAGTTTAAACAGTAATGATTTATTGGTTAATGTCAAGTTGTCATAAAGACATTCTGAATAATGTCAACTTTGTATTAAAAGTGTCATCATTTACTGAATGACACTTTATGACAACAGTCATAAATATTCATCAAGGCTTATTCATGTTCATGACATGTGTTATGTCATGTTTATGACAGTGTCGTGTCAGTCTTATTCACCCCCCTCAAATAAAGTGTGACCAAGCTTCTCTTCATTTGCACGATTAATGACTCTACTACAGCTTATTTGCATGTTCAGTCAATGTAATTGGGTATTTTATGCTGTAAAAATATTAATGCGCATCATGCATGCCTGATGACACTAAACATGCCATTTAAGGCAATTTCCTCCTTTTTTCTGTCTGGTTCTTCTCTAGTTTAAAATCTTACATATTTAAATTGGTCAGACTTCAATAGGATTTGCTTTAGCTGAACACAGAGGGAAAAAAGAATCTGAATCAAGTATTTTTCTTTAAGGGTAATTATAGCTCAGAATTTGTTCAGAACCATATTTTTACTATTATTGAAGTGCGCTTTCCTATTGTGATTATTAATGTTCTTTGCTGCTGTGAAATGAATTTCTCCATCACTGGATTAAATAAGTAAGTAAGTCAGTCAGTCAGTCATAAGTTAAGACAGCATGTCTGCACATCCTTAAAAAAGTCTTAAATTCATGTATCTAAAATTAAAGCCTTAAGATTTCTTTAATTTATATTAAATATGTTTTGGCCTTTGTGTAGCAGGACTATTTCATGTATGTGTAGTTTTTTTCTTTGCAGGACTGTTATGTCTGGAAAAAGTTTGAGTCGCACGCAGACGTTTTCATCACTCAAGGCTACAGCTAACTAGCTGCTAGTTAGGCTACCGCTAACTAGGTGCTGGTTACCACTGGAGGCGTAATTTTACTCTTGCTAACTGGCTACCTAGCTTTTCTGTGTCTATCATGGTAAGTGAAAAGTTATTGCCAATTAGCTGGATAACGTTCGTTTTCGGCTCACTTCTGTTACCAACCCATAAGAGTCTAGTTGGGGGAGGAGGGAGAAGGAAAACAAAGCTAGGCACTACTGGCTTTTGTTTGCCATGCTTGATTAAAGGGCAACAGTATCTCCAAGTCATCAGGTTTTTTTTTATCTTAAATTTGAATCAAAGTGACCTTAAAAAGATCTTAAACAGTCTTAAATCTAACTTGCTGAAACCCTGAAAGAAGAAAGAGAACAAATGCGCTCAACCAAACGGTGCTGCCAGAATGTCCTTGTTTTCCTTGAAAAGCTCCTTTGTTTCATTGTTTGCTGAAGCTTCTTAGTCAAATCATACATTAATCAGCCTGATTTCAGTGGCAAGCTTTTTATTAAAAAAAACAACTGCAGAGAACTGAAGTGCTGTTGGAGGGCTTCAATGACATGATGATGAAATTGGGTCACGGGGAAAAAAGCATGGCTGCGGAAACCCTACCGTCTCCATGGCAACCGTCATGTTGACAGAGCTATCACCTCCTCATCTCGGTATAATCGCCATGATGAGCAAGGAGACATCGTGCAGCGTCCTGGGTGGATAATAAAACACACCGTCATTGTCCCGTTGGAGCGTTTCATCCGTCCTGTTAGGACCGCGGATCAATTTACAAATGAGTGCTGGGAATAAAGGAATATGGTCTGAATAAAGCTTTTTTTTTTGGATCATTTTAAGGCCTCCCTCTGTCACGTATTTACTGTGCAATAGTGAACAGAGGGGTGAAGTCATAAAAGCTGAATCCTGGGGGCGTAATTATGGTTATCTAATCTACAGTTAAATAGTGGATAACAGCGAGTGTGACAAGCTGGAGTTAGATGTGGTCATGTATTAACTCGGTTTATGAGTTCATGACAGAAATGATGTTAATGCTAAGACAATGGTTATATTCATGAGCAGTGCTGCTGAGGTTATTTTTTTCTATTTATTAGGTTACTCATTACAGATATTAAGAATTAGAAAAAAATTCTGTTTTACAGGAGTCATGTGTTTTACAGGACTATATGGAAATATATGGAATTCTATGAAAATATATATGATGTACAGAAATGATCAAATGTCCAGATTCCAGGAGAAATTTTCTAGATTTGTTAATTTTAAAAATATAAAACAGTAAAGTTTAGTTTGGTTCCTGCTTCAAATATGGAAGATTGGAAAAAAAACTGATAAGACAAAGGAAGGATCATGGGTCACAGAAAAGGACATGAGAAAGGATAAAAGAAGGAAACATGTAGGGAAGGAAAGACATGTGGCAGGAAAGAAGTTTATTGAATATAACTGTATTTATGTCAGACTGAAAGTTAGAGTATTAGAGTTTGTGTTGAATCAGTTTTGACGGGTCTCCGTTTAATCAGCTTTTTCAAAACCATTTTGAAAAAAAATAATTGAGAAAATGTTAAAATATAAATACAGCTTTATTATAAATGCTAATCCCAAGGGTCTCCGTTCCGTATCTGATTTGCCCTTTAGCCGTTTGCGATATACATCTCTCCGTCGGCTGTAAAAAGACCGACTGTGAGCATTTCTATCATTTAATTGATCTCCAGTGGAGAAAGATAGTCACTAAACATCCACACCAGTAAGCACACAAACACACATCTTCTGTATACTAAAACGCACACTAGTACAGACAGACAGACAAACGCGGGACTACAGTCTAATTGCTCCCACCATTAGTCATGGAAAAGTGTGTGGCATGGCCAATGTTGTCACACAGTGATGCCCACTTCTCTGACAAAGCGACAATGAGGACTGCTAAGTGTGTGTGTGCATGTGCATGTGTGTGATATGCAGGTCACTGGCCACAGAGGAGTGGGAATCTAGCTGGACTTGATTGAAAGTGGCGGTTAATTCCAGGGCTTCCCACCAAGATTAGAAGAGGGAAGGAGGGAATAACGGAGACAGAGGCAGGAAGGAGGGCAGGCTGAAGGGTAAAAGTCAACAAGATATGACCAAATGAAACTGCAGTAGCCACCATCTCTCTTGGACGCTGTTCGAAAAGGTGAGAGGTGAAGAGTATACGGGCATGTGGATGAACGGGGGAGGAGGAGAAGAGCAGCAAACAGAAAAACACAAACATGTGCTAGCTAAAATGTTTTTGTCCAAGTTGTCCTACTACTAAAATTGCTTGGTGTCATGTTGGGTTACGGCAGACTCTGTCGAATGGCTCTAATGTACATCTAAACAGATATTGTATGCCAAACATTTTCCTTAATAAAGTTTTCTTTAAAGAAGACTATATGAGTAACGAGTGACCAGCATAGGGATGCTAGTTTCTAGCCAACTGGTAACAGATAGGCTAATGCTAGCCTATCCATGCTAATGGCAAGTAGTGGGTATGCTAGGTGTGCTAGACACATCAGCCTCTCCAAAACTAACACAAGCAGGTAGTCTCCTTCTCATTTCCCAACACCGGCCAAACTGTTACTGGTGCCGGCTTATCACTAATCAGATCAGTAGCTAGCTTTGGAAAGAATGTAGCCTCCTGCGATAAGGATGTTGCCACATCTGGGTTCACATTAGTCTTACTTTTGGTGCTGAAACTACTAGTGTATAAAATGTACCATTGAGACATGCAGACTGCCTTTACAAACATCTGTGAAAGAATGAGTCACTTCCATGGGATCAATGAATTCCAGAATGGTACCAAGATAGGATGTATAGTTGCTACATTTCATCAACATTATTCTAATTTTCCAAAGTCAATTGTTAGTGGCATCATAATAGAGACGAATTGATTAGGAATGAAAGCATCTGAGAGAGGTTTGAGACTTCTCTCAAACTGGATTCCTCAAGGACCAGAGACCTGCAACTTTTACATGTGTCCCTTGTCCTACACACTTGAATTATATGGAGAAACTGCCTCACTAGCTAGCATGCACTTAAACTCTCTGAGCTCTGCTAGAAAGCTGCTATTGGAGCCAGGTGTACTGAACATCTAATGCAGTTTGAGATTACTGTGTTTGAGGATGCAGAGTCAATAGTTACAGCTCTGCAAACTTCTTGTGGGTTTTCGATTAACTCCAGAAAGTCCATGGAATGGTTTTCTATTGCCAAGCAGCTGCTTCCATTTCTTGCGTCACCAAGTGCCATGCAACATGTCGACTTCAGTACTGGAAAGTCCACTGCCACTGGACCCTAGGCCAGTAGAGACAGGTTTTCTGGAATAATAAGTATCGAGTATAGGAGTCTGAGTTTACCAGTTGCCAGCACAATGGTTGCCTGAATGCGTTGCCCAAGAGTTGAACTGGGGTAGACAGCACACTAAAACATTTTGGACAATTTCAGTCTTCCATCTTTGTAGGAGCAGTTTGACGATGGCATCTTACTGCTCCAACATGTCTGCACACACAGAGAACACAACACAAGGTCCAAAAAGACAAAAATGAGTCACGTTGGATGTGGAGGAAGACCCATCTTGTTCATCAGCAGTGTCTGACATCACAAATTTCTCACATAATGGTAAAAAAAATGTTCAGAAATGCAGACTGCTCAATCATTATTTCCGTGACTGTGGGTTGACTGTTCGACTTCCATGCTGATCGGGTGGTTGAGGATTTTGAGGCGTCACTGCTGACAAAGGATTCGCACAAATTAGGTAAGAACCCCTGTTGCTTAGGAGGCAAGGCTTTGCAAAGCTAATTACTGCATCTGTATCAAAAACACAACCTCCTAATGACACACATTAGTAAATGCTAACTGATGACACTTTTTACTTTACTCTGCATCTCACTTAGTATGTCAAGTAAGACAGTGTCAGACATTATTTGAAAATGTCTGACACTGAAAAAAATAGCAAATTAAAGCATTTTTTTCCCACTTTCCTGCTCATGCTTGCCTTGGTTTATTACATTGCAGATGTTTCACAATTTTCAGTAATGGAGTTCTCACTCAGCAGGGGTGTGATTGCAGCGATACTCGTACTTGTCACTAATTAACATCTAAATTTAAGAGGAGACTGTGGCTCAGGCGTCAGTATTTAGTGCTCCTACTTAGATCTGCAACGTTTTCCATCAACTGCTAGTGACAAAACAAAAGAGCATGGACCCATGCTCCATGTTTTGACATTTTGTAAAAATGCTTTTGACATATGAAACTGATCCCTGATTTAAACAGAACTCAGAAAACTAATTAGAAACCAAGTTAACTAAAACGTCAAGCATATTTAAAATCTGATCTGTTTTCTTTGAAAATTATGGCCCCTGTAGTGGAATATTTTCATATGCTGTTTCTGTTAAAAAATATATTTCAAGATATAATTAATAACTTAATGAGGTATTTATTTAATTTTGTCCCTTTTAGCCCTCCATAGAAAGTGTTCCCTTGTTAATATACTGCTCCTCCAAGTTCATCTGACAACCAGATATGGAAGATAAGAAGATTATTTAGACTGATAAAATGAAATGTGTTTTTTCTACTGTAACTAAACGCTACCAAGAAGAAACACAGCATTAATTTTAATGAAGTAACAGAGGATAATTTGGCATGGACAAAGGTCTTAAATGAGTAAAATCAAAATTGGAAATTAAAAAAAAGTTATTTGGACCTCCCAATAAAATATATATTTTATTCTTTAAATCACTTTGAGTCACACAGTGAAGTCCACGAGTTAATAAAACACAGTTAGATGTTGATTTGATACAGACATCAACCTAAGCTTCTCACAGTTCCCCTTAGATTACGCATTAGGTTGTAAAAATGACGCTTTTCATTTGCCTTACATTTGCCTAAGCACACACACTGTGTGTGCTGGACCCTCGTTGACAGACTGGGATCAGGGTTTAACATGAACCAGGAAATAAGTCTGTCAAAATGAAAACTGACAGACAAACTAACCAAGACATCTCTGTGCAGCCAAGCCTATTATTGATCCCAGCTGTTAACAAAATTTAATTTTGGTTTCCGTTTTTTGTTGCTATGAAAGCATTTCATTTCTTGCTGTCTGCTGCTATCTTTAGCACAGAGTTGTGGAATTAAAGTGGCCAAATGAATAGAGAGCAGAAAGATAAGTAAAGGTACAAAGGTCACTCAAAATCAGAGTGTGTTTATGAGGGTGCTTTGTTTGTTTGTTCTCCAATATCCCAGTGAAGATATGATCAATATGGCCAATTATTTCTCACAGGTTAACATCTTGAATGTATGGAAGTTGTATATATATATATGCAGTCTATATATATATAGACTGCAGGCTGGACCTGAGCAGAGGTTATAACTAGCTATCCTTCTAATATTAGCAGTTCAGACCAGGTCGTTCTAATATTAGCCATGTGACATTCTGCTTTGTAAATTCTTGAAGAATACAACTCATTCTTAAGTCTTTCTTCTACAATCTCATACATTAAAATAACAATAAATAAATATTACAGATTGTTGGCATCTTTGCTGCTTTTTAGTTTTGATAAAAAGTAATTGGAAGAAACTGCAACCATCAAGTTGCAGTTTCGCAACTTGATCATCAGACCTGAACTTCCTTCCATCCAGTACTTATGCAGGTATAGCGTTAGGAAATTACCCTCTCTGCAGACCCCACATATTCCAGACACAATAGTTCAGACTGTTAACTTTGAGTCATTGACACAAAGTGGCATTTGGGGGAAAAAAAAGAAAAAAACCCCAGAGCTGCCACAGAGAGTTTCTTCCCTCATAGTAGCTGTGTTTCCATTGGCCATAAAAATGTTTATACCTGTCACTGCCATGATTTTTAATGACTTTTCGCATGAACAAGCTTACTCACGTGTGATGTTAGTCTTATTTCTCATTTAAAAGGAAATCGCAAAATTGTGTTTTGTTTGACACTACACAACAATTTGAGCACACTTGTAATGGAAAACCAGCCACTGAAAATTTAACAATCCCATATCACCTGAGTTGATACCAGGCATATTTATACTACTTCTAATTATTTAATATCAAATCTGAATGTATTTATTTTTGAAACATTTTTACGTTCAGAGAAAAACGGAGTCAAAGTCAAATCTATTGTTTATTTGCACAAACCTGCTTAAATTTTTAAATTTTTTTAAGCAATGACTTTGACCGTGATGTCACTGTATTTTTTATGTATGCAGTCGTGTTTTAAATTCAAAGAAACAATGTTGAGAGCAAAATAAGCCCTTATATAGTGCAGAAACTGAAATTATGGAGTATTAATGACATTACAGCAGATGCAGATTTTATATTTAAATAAAATATGATACAAATAACATAACATTACATAAAAGTTTTATCCATTTTCCACACAAGTACACATTTTAAAAAGAAATCTATAAATCTACTTATGACAGCAATCCTACTGCAGTACATTCCAGTGTATTTCTTTAGTTTTCCTCGTGTCATGCTTACAGCACGAGTACAGAGTTTTCTTAGCTCAGACATCCCATCACACTGCCGTATGAGCAACGTGAAAAATTCATGCGTCTTCTCAGCAGAGAGCTGGAAATTATTAAACATTCAGATTCCAGTCCTTAAAATGGATGCTGGTCTCTTCCACACACACACGGACCTTTAAGGATGTTTTGTTGTTGTTGTTTTTGGTCCACAGATGTCAAGCCGAGGGCGCGACTGATTCTACGCCTTTTCACAAGTGGCCAAGATTAGTGTTTAATTTTTTTTCTGGATTGTAAGCAGAACACAGAGATGTTGTAGATAAATGGTCCCCAGAGAATCTGCAAGATTGGGACGGAGTAAAAAAAAAGAAACTTATCCTAATTTCCGTTCCATTTTTTTCCATTATTTCCTTAACTTTCTTTCACATATAGATATAGAACTGTGTTTGTGCCTATTTTGCCAAATCGCTCGCTGTGCGACTCTATATGTTTAATTTCTTATCTAATTCCTGCCTGTAATTTTTGTCTTTCTTGATGCTCGTTAGCTTTCTCTTATTCTCTTCTCTTTGTGAAAAAAATATGGCGATGTATTTCTAGAAAAACTAACATTTCTCTCCTTTTCTTACAGTCAGTGCAGCGAAGATTGCTGCACAACATGCTAGCTCATTGATAGCAACTCTTATTTTAATAGCAAATGTTATTTTGTGCCTTGTTTTCAATCTGCTGAACTTCTTTTTGGTCCATTTTAAAACCTACACGTCGTACTGTGTCACCTAAAGGTGCAGTATGTCACTTTTATTTAAAAAAAATATTTTTTTTTTTACATATTTGCTGAAACTGTCACTGGGTTGTGACAATATGCTATGCGACAGATAATCTGTGGGGGAAAAAACAACAACCTCAAGCTTCTCCGTCTTCTCCCAGAGGTAACAAAAAACAGCCAATCACAGCCAGGAGGCGGGTCTTAGCGCTGTCACACCACATTCATTGCATCCTGTCCCTCCATTCCTCATTTTGTCTCTGCTATGCTGCAGCTAGGATAGCCTGTCATGAATGCTAAAGCTAATTAGCATAGCCAACGATGATGGCAGATAAACGGTTTTCCTGTAAGTTGTTTCTCTGCCATTATCTCTTTGAGCGGCAATTACAGGAGAATGATTGACAGCACTAAGACCCTCCTCCCAGTTTTGATTGGTTGTTTTTGGTTGTACATTTCTTCAGACGCCAACAGCAGCTCAGAAAGGAGGCAGAGGAGTTTGATCTTTTCACAGATTATCTATCCCATATACTGTGACTATGTTCATGGTGTATAGTATAAAGATGTAAAAAAACAAACATATTTCTTTTATAAAAGTTATATAATGCCACTTTAAAGACAAAACGTTTATGTGTCAATAAACATTTGGAAGCAATTCAGCAAATGTTAACTTCCATATATGCATCTTTAGAGATAAGGAAATATTATGAAATAACTCTTGCTACGGACAAGCAAAAATATTCATAACTTAACATTTTTTTCACATTTTGTCCTGTTACACTCACAAACCTTTATGTAATAATTGTGAAATAGACTGAAATTATTACATAGTTGGGAAGCTTTTGTATCCACTCCAATTACAGTAAGCCATTAGATTGGATAGTTTTTTTTTTCTCCTTTCTAAATTAAACAAAGCCGCTTTATTCCTTGGTTTATCTCCCCCTACCTAGAAAACAGCCTCTGATTCCTTGGACTGAAGAACAGCCTCCTTAATTCTCTCCTACAGGTGTGAAACAGTGGATAAATATTTGACGTGATGTGTGTTTACACACAGAGGCGTCCTGAACAGATGATCTCAGGCTCTGAACTCGTGACTTCACCATTACAGCCCACAAGACAGACGTGTATGGAGCAGAACAGCAAACAGATCACTATGAATGTGAGTAGCACTTGCTGAAAGCAGGATAGAGGTGGATTGTAGAAGCAGTGGGTGGTTACGTGGGTGTTTTGTTTTATGCTTTTTTTCCGGTAACCTGGATCTGGTGTTCCTACGTGTTCAAACGCAGAACTTGGCAGTCGTTCTTGAAATCTTTTGGAATTGTTCGTTTTCTTCGCTTCTACATCCTTTTTCTTCACTCGAGGAACTTGTACGCGGAGGCCGCATTTGCCCCGATGCGCTCAGAATACAGCGGTCTTCACAAAACAAGACCGCAGCCAACTTGTGACGGCCTTCCCCGAGAGGGCATGCGAGAAAGCTGGAACCAAACCAGCAACCTTAAAATTGCAAGAGAATTACTCTTCCCATCGATCCACAGCCACCCTAGTGATACTCTATGAGAATCAAATTTTTATGTAAATTAATAGAGCTGATTGACTTTTACTCAAATTAGCAACATTGTAATTAGTTGTAATTTAGAAATGCTAAATTATTTCTGCTGGTGAAGAGCCCACATAATTAAATAGAGAACACATTGCTCTCTGGTGTGGCATCATATACATGCTGTATGAATATTTTTGTGTTTTCTCAGTTGGACCCCAGGAAGATCCGTAACCACTAATGGGCATCCTAATAAATGACTAAATAAGCATCATAATAAACCCACGGGAAATCAGTCAGGGTATCAGGAAGATGATTGTGGACATCTTCCTTCCGGAAATCTGGTTCATCCTTGTGTTAAATTTCCAGAAGTTGCTATGTTTGTAACATAACCACTATGTTTGTGGGGTTTTTTTTTCGGTATAAAGTATATTGAAGTGAAAAGGTATCATCTGGTTTGTATAACAGTTGTAGTTATTTCTTTGTAAAAAATATTCCGTTTTTCCATTTTTAAAGCTGATTTGTGGGCAGGTCATACTGGGTTTAGGTGTGGCTGATAACATGTATAAAAAGGGGCGTATGCGTCGACGCGGGGCGGCGCAATCAGAGAGGAAGACGCTCAACGTCAGTCAGTGCAGCGAGGAACTTAAATTGATAAAACGCTTGGAACAAGTAACAAATCAAAGAAAGGAGATAAAAGACATTCCCGGTGAGATCTGGACTTTACGTTTCTTTTTGGGGATTTTTGGTGGTACCACTCTTTTTTTCTC